>JAZGTK010004329.1:0-24882 GCA_036877625.1 Ambastaia sidthimunki | reverse complement strand
ATTTCAGTTGACACTATTTACTTTCTTACTCGCATATTTACAAATTGTACATGATTCAGTTCATGTTATTCTGAAATATAATGTAATTTAAGGTCTCTTGGTTCCTGTGATTTTATATAACTTAAATGCTTTAATGCACCTCAAGGACTGTGAAAATAATGTGTTTCCTACATATTTACATAATTTCACGTTTGTTTTTACCATTTGAAACAGAGATACATAGACCATTTTAAATAACTGGAGACACAGTTAAAGTATTTAACACAAAATGTTATGAACATTCCTGCAACATTATCAAGGTAACGTAGACTAAAACAAAGACCCAATGCTATCTAGTACCAAACATAAGCATACAGCATAAGACAGTAATGCCCTGCACCCTTGAGCACTCACTTCAAGTACTCTGCCCTTCAGAGTGAATAGAGCACAGTGATGCTCACAAAGAAATTCACCCTCCCACTTGAGATATAGACTCAACCAGAGCCAGCCGGCTCCCTACGACCTCCTCTTCTGTTTTCAGAACATGAAGAATCCACTCATCTCTCCCCCAGAGGACCTTACGAGGGCAGTTCTTGCAAATTCCTCATTTATACCACTACATTTTTTTGTTAGGCCTTCAATAAATGCCCCTCCAGGGTAATTTCTTTAAATTAGTTGTATTTGCTAAGGCAAGCAGCATTATTATTATTGCTCATTATTCATTCACCCAAAACTTTGGTGGGTAAACTACATACAGTGCTTGCTCCACAGACATGAATGCTACATACCATTATGTGGCTTAATTAAATTTATTTGTATAGCATTTTTCTTGTAGTAAACAAGTCCAGGTGGCAGTAAAAAAAATCAGGATGTGGATGTGGGAGAAACTTCGCGAGGAATCTGACTCAGCGCTTTGCATTGTCTTGCACCTGTGATGTCAATCAAGGCCAATCTGATTTCAAGTTTGCGTGTGGTGTTATGAGATATTGCTCCTCTGCACCTTTTGCATGAAAATCGGCCAGAATATCTGCCCTCTCAACAGGACATTAAGTCGATGCTGAGCTTTATTACCCTTATCCAAGAGACCTCAGGGACCGTCTTTCTCAATCCACCGCGATCGTCTTTACTGTGATACCAAGCCTCATTTCAAGGTCATTATGACAGTTTCACGAGACCTGAATGTTAATGTTAGAACATAAAGCTTCACTGCAGTACAATGCCAATCAGCCCACTAAGCAGTTAAAGGTTGGGCCACAGGTTGTGAAGTGAAAAAACAAGCTATGGCTGAGTCTATTAGAGCATGTTGGATCTTGGGGTTCACCTCAGGTAGGGATGACCTTTATTGTTCCCCAGCAGCAGGGCAGAACACAGCCAAACCTAATCACAACATAGCACCAGATCTACTGTAACTCTTTCACGGCCTGTTCCAACCCTCCACTGGGCAGAGAAAACACCACTGACATTACACACAGTCAGCAGTAATAACAGCCCCAGCACAGGCCCAAACGCCACACAGAAGATGGAATGAGGAGTGTAGATAAAGACAGGGCAGCTGGCAGGTATAAACAGCTGAACAACAGATAAAACACATGTTTTGTGATTGAAATGCACTGTTTTTTGTGCTCGGTGGGTGTATGCTGGATGTTAGTGGGTTACAAAAAAGCAAAAGGAAAGAGATTTAGAGTGTTGCTTGTTCCTAGTTTCTCACATTAAAAGAATGACACACCCACAGACTTATTTTCTTTCTCTGTGTTTTATGGGCTGGAAAAGCCCTTGTTTAATTGATTTTGTTTGCAATGGGCAGAACTAAATCCAGTCAACAGTGTAAGTTCACCAGTGATATTGAAAGGAAAGGTGGCATTGTTTACGGTTTGATGCTTTTGACACATAAGTGACTCTGAACTGAAAAACTGCCAATAAGGACAGTGTGTTTCCATTGTGCCTTAATACCACCAATTAAAATAATGTATCATGGTATTACCATGATTTTTGTTTATAAATCACAGTCAAACAACTAATGATGAGGTACTAATTCCATGCTATTTTGATATAAGATCTGATACGGTACCATTGTACAGTACTACAAGAATATACAATGAAAGTCTATATAAGTTATGTATTGTAAGCTGTATATACAGTACTGTGAAAAAGTCTTAGGGATGGTATTTTCTCCTTAAACATTTTAAGCCAGTTATTTATATCTTTTGCCGTAGTGTGACACGCGGAATATCAGCAAATATTACATTTCCAAACATTCCTTTTGCCAGTTTTTGCACACTTATACAATACAGTATATATTCATGTTTTTAAGTTTATAAGCAAGATATGTCAAAAGTACTGTAAAATATCCAGTATCTTTTGCCTTCGTATTTTCCTTGATAGTGTATCACAGGCAACGTTAAAACCGGTTTGTTTATTTCGTGCAGTCTGCAACTCTTCAAAGGTAGCGGGGTCTCAGCAGACATTGTCCTATTTACTGTGTTGTGTTACATTTCAAGGACGTCTCTGAACAGAGCTTGTAAAACATGCGTGGCACAGGGTTGAAGTATGAAAACTGCAGTCCTCAGCTGAAAGAAAGAGAGCTATCATTAGTCTTACTGCATTTCAATGAGCAGGTTCAACACAATGAGCCATATTCTGAAACATCTTAGCCATTCAGAAGTGATGAATCCTACCTTACTTTCCTCACGCCTCTTTAAAACCAAACTTTAAAAGGGGCCAACATTTATTTAATCTCAAGTGTTGCTAACATGGATGAATAATAACATTAGCTTAATGGTGCTAATTATTTTACTGTATGAGAGGAGCTAGATATCTATTAACTAGATGTCTATGAAGTATGTCAGTTCTTTTAGATGAGTAGACAAAATTAACAGTAAACACACTATAGCTTGTCACTTTACACGTCAGTCAGGTGGTCGCTTCCTGTCTAAGTAGTAGCTTTTCACCCAAAACAAGATCTGACCTCATAGGCTCTATTGATTTATACAGTATGTAGCAATGTAAGGTACATTTAAGTGACGTCTAGACTGAATCTGTTTGGGACTATGTGTTCAATATATGACTTGTTCTAAGAAATGTTTCAGCCATTTCAAAGTATTCTGTTTGTTTCATTGACTCCTCCTCGCCCCTGGAGTTCGACCCACACAATAAGGCCATCGTACAACCAGCATGACACATAGGCATATAAGACTTCTGTACCCTAATATGGGGGTAAAAGAGCTTTTGTACAGGAGCAGGGGCTCTGCAAAAGTGTTTACTAGCCCACAATATTGATCTATGTATGAAAACAGTACAAAGGTATAATCGATTAGCAGGGGCTGAACTTGTTTGCCTCTGCACTATAGGTAGCCTGAGAGAGAATGAAAGAGGGGGAGGGCAGACCAGTTGCAGGCTAGGTGCCTAAGTCTTTGACAAGCTTGGACTGTGTGGGATTTGTGGTGATTTCTGGGTACATGGCCACTGCCAAGCCATTTTCTGATTGGTCACTGTGCACCTGATTGAACGATCCATTTTATAGTTTTATCTAAATGTTTACACCATCATTTTTATTGAACACTGGCTCGATTTACTAGAGTTCGTCTTCCAAAATCAATGATCATTGATTACAACCATTGATTTTTAGAGAGAATGTGAAAGTCAAATGTCTCATGTCCGCAGATGTTAATAATACAAAAGGGTAGTGAGCGTAAAGCAGTAAACAGCGGGTACAGCTTCACCACAATCTTTCTATCTTTCCCAGCTAAACAAACACACACAAAGACTGTTGAAGCTATATTAGCGAGGACCTCTCAATGCCGCAATGATTCTTGATGATATTTGTTATACCCAACCCTTAAATCTTTCCCCTTACAGAATCCTGTTGACATTCAATTCCAACTAATTTCAAGCTAAACATGATTTGGTCAATTTATTTTACATTTTAATTACTGTGGACCACTGCAACTGTCCCTGTGAATTGTTTTTTGACATTTAATTATATTATATGAGGACATTTTTAAAAATGTGGCCCTCTTAGCCAACAAACCTATACAAAAACACACACACACACACACACACACACACACACATGGTCTACAATTTAGCAGGCATATTAAGATTCTACAGAGACAGTTTCATTCTGCCTCAAGAGGGAAGAAAACATTGTGAGGAAGCGACTGGCTGTAATGAGTGGCAGGGTTACCTACCACAGTGAAATCTTAATGAGAGATGGTGCTTTTAGCTCTGCATTTCCTCAGCAGAAATAGAGAAGAGGTCCACACACCGCATTATAGACCCATTACCAGAAAGGACGGCTTCATGCACAACTGATTGGCAGGCCACAGGAAATAATAAATACCACATGTTGCCCGACTACAAATAAAATCATTAGCATTGAAAAAAGGGTCTGTCAACAGATTACGTCGACATGCAATATGTCTTTTTGCAAATGAGAGTGTGTTGTGGACGAAACAGAAGCCAGTGTGTCTGCCTCCATAAAGCAAGACAGATGAAATTGACTTAAGAAGCAGCTTTTTGCAGATACTTAACATTAATTAAAAAGCTTGCACTTTTTCAAATGATTGTTCAAAGTCAAGTTATAATTTAATTCATAAAACTTAATTTAATCTTACCATTGTTGACATGCTTCATTATCTGCTAATACTTATACTAATTACAATGGTCTAAATAAATTCAGCTTAAGCAGAGGTACTTAGTTAGAAGTCACCTATTAAACACATTTTAGCAGCACTCCTGTTAATTAGCATCTCTGATACATTCAGTGTCAAATTAGCCACTGCTTTTAGCTCAATGAAATCAAAACTGTACTTGCTTTTAGTCCATGTCTGTTAGTTTTGAGGCCTTTTTTATGCTAATGTACTCCTATAAGTTGATAAAAATGTCATTTAAAAGGTATTTAGGTGCATTTAAAATGTGTATTTTCCAGGCAACTGACCTAATACATGATGTATAGATGAGATCTCGCACATGTAGATGTAGGCAAACAGAATAAGACTAAGTAATACCACCAGTGAAGCAAAAATATTAGTTTCAAAATATCTTTCAAAATAATTTGTAAAAAAATTGGTGTCTGGCCCTGCAGAAGTGTATGTAATTTTTTGTATTCCATTAATATCTTCATAAATAAAGGTAAAACATTTGGAGTTATTACATGGAAGTGTCTTCTACTGCAAACTGTTTACCAATAAAACCAATAAAGTGAGATCTAATCTAATCTATCTTTTCATATCACATCCTATTAGGAAGTGCATACTAGCCGTCAAGTAAAAAAAACAATACATTATTACGTTCAGAAATCCGTCTTGTATTTTTATTTGCAAAGTCTTTACCGATTATGTTCAGTTAACAATCTAAAGCCTGTTCTGTTCCTCTGCTATTGACCTTTTATTTGTTTTATAACTGAATTATCTTGCTTGCGGATTATCTAGGTTAGCCTCCTCTTAATTACTGTTTCCATGGACACAAACAGATGCTACATTTATGATATACTATTTATGTCTTAACTGTCGCTTAACTGTTGACTCATTCTTATGCCATTATGAGGCTCAGATGTTCTGTTCAAAAGCTGCTTCATCAGCTTGTTACTTAAAAAATAACAATTCATCAACTCACACATTGGGCATGCTTGCACCTCCATCGCCCAGTTTCACAAGTCTGAGTGCGGAGGAAGGCAGCAGGTAGTGCTATTCTCCAGAGATCTGCTCCAATATGTCACGTGACCCTCTTGAAGGATACATTAGTGAACCCGTCTGTACCCTTTGCATGCCTCCGAGCAGCCCTGGCAGGTACCTAGCAACATCAATTACAAAAGTTGTGCCTATGGCCTCTGCCATGTATTGCCATCACCATAGGGTAATTGGTCCGGCGCTGCTTCCAATTCTGCACAAGTCGAGCTTATTTTACCAGTCAGTCAGCCTTGCACCATGTTTAACAAGCTATTATACCCCCCCGGCTTTGCCGCTGAGCCTGGGGACATTGCATGAACGTGGGAGGCGAGGTGCATTGAATCAGTTTGAATCATGATCCTTGTTAAGATACAAAACAGATTCAATTGTCAGTTTTGCAGGTAACATGAGGTTACAGGTTATGACAAACTTAAGTCTTGTAAATATGTGACTGTTTTGTGAAATACCTGGTTAAACCTACTGTAACATTTGTTTTGGTTTATTATTTTTTATTTTGGCAGTTTTTTTAAAGGAATAGTTCACAAAAAATGACAATGAAATCATTTACCCTCAACTTACCCACATGTGTGATGGAAGACAGATCTCTTTCTGATGCGTTCTTTAAAATGTGTGTTAAGTGTGCTAAAACTTACAAAGTTCAACAAAGATTCTTAAGATGCTGAAGCAAATAAGATGCCACAAATATACTGCAACTATATAAAGGCGTGAATGTTAAGGAGGTAAAGCACTTTTGGTTATGATTGGTTGTTTGTTGTTGTAACATTCTAGCCTTTATTCATTCTAGTGTATGGTTTTACACTGTATACCTATGTTACTGCAGTCTGGTTCTAGGGTTAAAAAATGTCAAGTAAAAGTAAAACCAAGTAAAACCTTAGTTTAGAAAAATGTTAACCCAAAGGTAAATCTTTCTAGTGATGGATTATTTTAGTGGAAAAGTGAGGTCGTCTATTGAAATTGTGGTAATTGATTTATTAAAGAAAGTTTAGTTCAATAACCCAGAATACCTCATCACAGATGTCCTTCTACGCTGTATAATTGGCATTATGAAAAAAATACCACCTAGCATATGGTCTTTAAAAAAATAAATATTTCCAATAAGTTAAAGGTGGAAACAGATCTATTCCAGCATATGCTTCAGATGGGGTCCTGATTCTAAGAGATAAACGCTTGACCTTGCCAGATGGTTAAAGGAACGTCAGACCCCGAGGTCTTCAGCAAGAAGCTTTTAGATGATTGAGAAGATTCACATGGATCTCCAAAAAGCATGAAATGTTTGAAGCAGAATTTGACAAAGCTGAAGCTCTTCTGGTGGAGGGCTTAATAAAGGCAAAATGTTGAAGGGAATGTCAGAATTCCGGTGAGATGAGCTTGTTTTGAGCTCAGTTCGTCTTACCCCATCCCACCTGGTGCACCAACATGTCACTGGGGGAAAACAGAGATGGGGAAACGTTTCATTGTAATTAGTTCCTGCTGCTGTCTTGAAACAGGCATAGAGGTCAAATGTAATTGGTTTGTTTTTACATTGACATGTTCAGGCCAAAATGACTGGATGTGGGTGAGGTTTGGAAGCTGACATTTTTCTCAGCCCCACTGTCTCTCTTATCCTTCTGTTGCCTCCCTCACTCTGGCTCTACCACAGGTCTGGAAAAAGCTGTGGATCCTGGCGAGCTCTGGGGCTTGGCATAGGGAGAAAGCCACAGCATGGTCCGTTCCACCTAGAGGTTTGCCAAGCACATAGTCTGTCTCGCTTACAAACACAGACACAGGGCAGATAGGAGACCTATAAAAATGTGTGAAGGAATTTATATCATTCAGAACGATTAAACCTAAGGGCTCATATAGTATAAGTTGTGCCAGGCATGCAGTACCACAAAATGTGTTCCTCAGTTGTGTTCAACAATAACTGAAGGGAAGCAGCTAGTGTGTGATTACTGATTGCCAGGCCGGCACAAAATCTTCATATGCTGAATTTATCTGAAAGCTCTACAGAATTTGAACTGTCATTGTTTGTGGAATTTTACACAAATATGCGACACCTTGCATTTTTATAGTATAATAGTATAATAATTTTAAACATATTAACACATTTTATTTTATTTAAATTTATTACGCAAAACTTGACAATGGTGTACATTCTGTTTTTTTTAGAATTAATTGTAATTTTTAAAATTTAATATTGCAGTAGTTTCTACAAGGCAGCAATGAGCATCATAGTATTGGTCATGTTTAAATCTGTCGCATACTTTGTTAACACCCATATACTTATTAAAAAGCGGATATTGCCACATTCCTCATTACTTCTTGGACATTTTAACCTCTGTTTGGAAATACAACCTAAGTTCCTTTGAAAACAAGTCCATAGCTGCTAGTGAATGCAATCTGTATAGCAAAAAAGATGGTCTAAGTAAATAAATGAAAATGAATCAATTGTTTTCGATCTTGCTGTGAGAGATATGTCAAGAGGTTGAGAGTTTATGCCACTTAGATAAACACAGTTAGTCTTTACCATTCTGTGTATATAACACTGGCACTTGAGTCTAAGTGCTAAGTGCTAGTACTCAGTAGAATGTCTGAAGTAAGCATGCTTGGGTTAGTATTTCTCCACATTTCATAATCCAGCTTTTGTTTCCAGTTGTTTATGTTTTTTGCCATAGGCGAATAAACTCCCCCTGTTGGGTCTGGATTATCCCCAATTTTCTTCTCCATTTCCACCTAAATATCTGCCTCACCTTGACAAGCTACAGTTGTCTTTGGCTTTTTTCATTGAAGCCGTTAAGGCAATATTTTTGTAATGCTGCTTTGAATATGTTTTTTGATATGTATGTTGAAAATCGCTAGCTAGCTAGGTGTGTGCTGTTGGCCTTTAAGAATTCCAAAAACAGTATATTAACTTTTGATCCAAACCAGTGTCAAATGCAATGTATATGCCCAGGAAAATCAGACGATGGCTGTAAGTGCTCCAGCGGAAACAAAGCTGTTTCAATTAAAAGACTTTTAAAGCCTGCCTTTTTGGAATCAAGAAAGTGTCTCAGTGAAAAGGTTTAGCATTTGACTGGATATTGTACATTAAAGAGGTTTGGCAAGCAATAGTTACCTGAACTTAGAACAATGGAAGGGTTCAAATTGTTTTTTTAGTACTGTTCTTTTATAAAAAAAAAAACCTTATAAGAACAGTTTACCCACAAATGAAAATAATGTCATATGAATTTATTTCTTAAGAACCCAAAAGGCGACAATATAGTTGGTGTATTTATTACAATGACAGACTCACTTTAACACTTAAGCACCTAAGATATTCTCAGTTGAGCTGCGTTTGTTGTGTAAACAAATATGTCCATGGAAAGCAAATATGTCCTTGCAAAAAATGATGGGGACATGTGACCACCATCTCCACAGCACAGTATATAACACCCATGGGGAGAGAAGAAAACGGGCAATGAAGCTGGAGTATTTTCTTATTGAAGTAGTCTTGAAGGAAGTCATGAGTGCTGTGTGTAGAGGTGGTGAAGGAGGTGGACAACACGTTGTGTCAGGGTGGAGAGAGAATGGGCGAGTGATGTTGCCCACTTTCTCAAAGTAGATAATAAAGTCCTCAGTGGTGAGTGATGCTGGCAGAAGAGGATGGCAAGTATAGAGAGAAGCTGAGATTGTTGACTGTGCGGGTGGAGATGTCAGAGCAGGTTTTTGGAGTAGAAGAACGTCTCGGCTGATCTGATGTCAGAGGAAACTGCCGTGAGTGTGGCTCAGAAATACTACGGTTGTCAGAAGAGTTCTCTCCCCGTTTCTGTTGTGTGACTGCATGGTTGAAACACAGGCATGCATCTGCCAGAAGATGCAGATGGGGTGAGAGGGAAACATTTTCTGCAGTGAGAAAGAAAAAAAGAGGAAGAAAACGAAATGGTTGAATGAGCATTACACATTCTTCCCTAAACTTCTAAAACACTTGCAAATCCCTGAGCTCAAATGATTGCACATTCTCTCTCTGCTCCCACAGTATTACTTTACATAAATTACTTAAGCAATAACCATAGAGTTCAACTCGTTCTTCTGTTGTGCTTCCTACAGCAGTCTGCATGTGCAAGAGATAGAGAGATATTCTGCACTACTTTATAGAAGTGACTGTTATATTATAGAAAATAATCAATCTGACCACCTGCTGAAGAAGATTGTTTTATTGCATTATGCTCTTTAAGATTGTGTTTTGCTGTGTTTTAATGTTAGAAGATGGTTAACTAGTTAGTTAGTCAAGTTCGCGCTCAGGTTATCGTCCTTTCATTCTGGAGTTGTAACCTGAATTTGTTATATGACATGTATCATCAAAGAATATGATTGCACCGGTTTGTCAGATCAACTTTCTAAATTGCCATAAAGCATTTTGCTTCATTTATATACATAAGGGTAAAACAATCTCATGCTAAATCAAACACACTGTTAGATTAATCACCTGCTAAGCCATAAAAATTCATGAAAAGGTCAGTATTCATATTTCAACACTGTGTTCACAGATTCATTGATTCATGTTATGTAACGTTGTGTTATAGTATTGTTTTTTTTCTCTTGTTTCATTGCACAGAACCTGTCATCTCACATCTACATGACATCTGGGATGACCAGGACCTGTCTATTCAAATAAGGTCCCTGTAATGGGCTGCTAGCGTCTTGAGTATTTTTGTATTGTTGTCAAATGAAAACATCCCAGATGGTTTAGAATTAGCAGACCAGAACTAGTCTACCAAGAATTAATTTCATCATCCACTTGCTATGGTAAGCATATTTCCTTTTCTTGCTGAATTATCATGTTCCTGCCATTTAATCTATGACAGAACTTTGTTGTTTTTCACCTAACTTGTGAAGCAAACCTGCCATACAAAGCGCATATAAAAAAGTAACAACAACACTGTAATCGCTTCAAAGTTTAATTTTGATTCATTTGATATCAATCAACACACTTTTCTCTGAATCCAAATCCTTCTGTCATAGAGACTTGGTTTTGGTCAATTTTATTGGAATATGTAGTTACATTTTCCTCTTGCAGGGCCAACGACAACAGTAGGTTTTAAGATGCTACATTAAACCATCCCAGTTGTTTCATGCTACATTGACTGAATACTGAATCATTTTAGTATTGTTTGTTGGACATATACATGTGTGTGGATTGCAGCAGATGGATGTGCAGTTTGCAGGAACTTCTAAATCTTTAACAGGAGTTACAGAAAGTTGGGCTTATTTTATTTTAGGCACTGAGGTGTAGATTTTAGTAAACAAAGTCTGAAATCTAATGGCTTTCAATGTCACATGGCATCAATCACCAAAGTTACTCTTTTAGCTTGCTCTTTGTGTAGAAAATAGATGGACAACTTTACATTTACGTTCAAAACAGACACTTTTCCTCCAAAGCTACAGTACTTATAATACAGCGCATACATCATGTCACCGGTGAAAACACACCACTTGCTAAGCTCAGCCGTGGTCGCCATGAGGAAGCTCCAAAGAGCTTTATTTACAATAAGACCTCAAAGGAAATATAATGGTTTTAGGGTATATGCTGTATGATTTGTTATATGATGCAATTGTGTCCAAAGCAAAAGTGGGTGTTGAGTCTGCATTTGAAGATGAGTCTGATGTGTTATTTTATTTTTGCACCCACCATACAAACACAACATAAGCACTATATACATAATCACATTTTTTTGCTCTTCAAAATAGAAGTCTCACTGATTGCTTTCAAACAGTATCTCCCGCTCTCTGATCATCCTTCCCGCTCCGCAATCTCACCGGAGAGCGCAATAGATCAGCCTGATCTCATGAATTTTTTATCCTTGGAACTAGATATCACTTCTCACCACTCCCCCCAACTCTCCGCAGTCAACACAGTCTGTCAGACCTCTAAAAGAGTCTTTAGCAAAAGGCCAGTGAGAGCGTAAATCTCTACACCACCCCATTAATAATTCACTGGATTTTCAGAGACGTGTCATTGTATCGGCAGGACTGAAGCCGAACACGGGAACTCCAGCCCAGCTAGCGTTTGTAGTTTTTATAACGCACAGTTAAAGTAGCAGGTACACGGACGCTGCAGACGACAAGAGATGTCTGCAGCACCTTACCTTAGGCTGAAGGCTTATTTGATCCTGTTTCAATTGTACCAGCCCTAAAGCGGCCAGAGAGGATCTAGGCAATATCTCTCAGGTTAATGGGGGGTGACTCTCAACGTGATGCTAGCAGAAAGATGCGGTTTCATTCCACTCTTATCTCCTCGTCCACCTCTCTGTGACTCATCTGATTTCACCAGTAGAGCCAGAGGGCTTTCAGAATGTATTTAAAACAAACACAGTTCATTGCTCAGCCCGCTACCTAACAGATGGGATCTTTAAAGCGGGTAGAGGCAGAGAATAGTTGAAGACACTTGTTTTCTACTGGATATATCAAAACTTTAATGATTGGGAGACTGAAATTAGGTAGGGCATTTCAAGACGTTGTAAAATATTATGACTGGCCTGTGATTTCTCTTTCTATAGACGAAATAAACATTGACAAACAATAACGCAGGATTATAAATGCAAATGAGGTCTAATCTAATATTGGGGGTACTGATTATTTTTATGTGAACTGTTGTGGGTTTTTCTTTGCTAATGTTAGGCGATAGACTTTCTGAGTTATTAGGTGTGTGCTTTCACATCTGAAAAAAAAAAACATCTTATTCAGTCTTATTTCTCAGTGAAAAATATCTTCAAAAAACAAAATAAATTTACCTGAGAGGGAAAACAGTGTAAGATAATAAGACTTGTTTTCAAAGCATATATCTTCAATTAGGTTTATCTTTCCTTTGGCATTTTATTTGTTTTTGTTCTCGTTTTAAACATAAAGCCAACACAATTTAGAAAAAAAATACAATTTGCTGACGGGATGAGAAACGGAAAAAAACTGTCATAAATTCTTTTTTTTTATTATGCCTGCTATGAGATATGAGAGGCTTTTTGAGTCATTTGTACATGATTTTACATGTAATTTAATGCCATTGGTTCTTTTGTAGTTATTTAATTAAGCTGATAACCTTCAAACCCTGCATTTCAGTATGACAGACTGTGATGTAAGGTGATGAAAACAGATTTGTCTGTCTTTGAGGTGTCTTAGTGGGTGGTAGTTGAATAGAGCTTCACTGTCTAACCAAGAACCAAAGCTGGCTGCAATGACAGGCACCAGGAAGCTCTTTTTAATTGGATCGCACCAAGCTTCTTAAGGATGCTCCATAACTCAAGCACTATGCCAACCTATTTTCCTGAGGGTAATATATGCAGACTGCAGTCTTTTGATACATTATTTTCTTGAATGATACAGAAATTCATCCCTTTTTTTATCAGTGGCTTTGGTTCCCATGGTCATGATGATATAAGGGAATTTTGAAAATTGTGATTTCCAGGTCTGGAAATGTCATGGAAATTAGTACAATTTATAAAGTCATGGAACATTTATGGACATTTTTATGGTTCATAAACATTCTCAGCTCTAATATATTTCATCAGCTAAAAATAGCTTTTATTATAAGTGCAAATCTCCATGAAATGATTTTTAAATCTTTATCCAGGCATTGCAAACGACTGAAAAAGTGATAGAAATTCAGTGGTCGAAAGGTTTGGTCCATCAGGTGTGAAAGCTTCTGAAAGGAGAGAGAACATCTGAAAAAGGTCATGCGGACCTTTGCGTGGATCATCTGGACGTGAACTTCTCTCCTTTTCATATTTATGACTTCCTTTCTATTGATGTCTTTACCTCAGCCACTCAGTGTGGATGCAAACAAGTTTCAAATGACACCCACTCTCGGCCTCAGACCATGCGCTCTATTTCTGTGGCTTCTGGAAGAAGCCTGGCGAGCAAAGACGCTGTGTGTCAGCCGAGTGTTTGTGGGGGTGTGGACCATCATCTCCTTCCTGGAGCTCCTGTAAGACAGCCGTGCAAAACAACAAGAGATCAACTGCTAATCCTCTTCCTTACGTCGTTCAATGCTCCTCCCGCCCAGCTGCATATTCAAATAAGCTCGGTCACCTTTCTGTGGCTTGTCCTCAGAGACACTGGCTGATAGGGCTGTCTTTATTTAGCTTCTTTACCCAGTGATGGCTTAGATCTACAGGCTCTGAGGTGAGTTCTCCATTTTTCCCATGAGGCTAAGGGCATCTGACAGCTTTGACTTGGTGCATTCTGCCTCCATCTCTCTTTTGATTTATGCTATGGCAGTTTCGGTCAGCTGATGGTGGTGATTATATAATCCATCCCTGTAAAAAGACCATTGTTGCTGGTCTACAGCTTACAAGGTGTTGTGGTTTAAATGCAGGTATGGTGTTGGTCCACCTTAATTAGATTAATGGGCAAGATTTATTTGGTCACCCAAAAAAGCCACCAGCTACACCAGCATTAGTCTAATCAATTTTTCAGCATAAACTGAGGAGTTGTTCTGGTTAACGGTGGTCTTTTCAGTGGGGATAGCTTCAGTTCTTTCATTTGAGTGACCCTCCATTAACCTGCATGGGTGCTGTTGTTTGAGGGGACATAGTTAATACCTGGAAATATAATTACATTTCTAGTGTTGCTGTTAATGTCACCAGAGGCTTTTATGGCAGGCTAACAGACCCTCAGTTTCATAAGCATATCTTTGTACAGGCCATAAATGCATTAGTGGTGGTACTATACTGTAGGTACAACACAAGCAAACTAAAGAAGGGGAGCCCGAGCTACTGTACATTTTGTACTTTGTACAGTGTATGTTTAGTTACTGGTTTAAGAATGTTTGCGATTTTATTTGTTTTTATTTAAAGAAATGAAACTCTATCTAGAATGCTTTAAGTAATACTTGAAGTAAATACTCACTGGTATGAAAGACTAGCGAGTTTATAATCTGTGATATTGTACCACCATAGCCCAAACTGGAGAGCAGATAACTTGAAGCCTGTAACCCTACACTGGTGGGACACTGATGACAAATCTCTTCCTGTGGGGGCCTGGCAAACACAGCCCATAAATCAGCAAAAGGGTCACCTTGCCACAGTTCTCCTGTCACACCCTTTTTATGTGCAAAATATTAACACCGTTTCATAGCCATACTTTGTTTATTGTATGGTATACCTAACTGTTGTTTGGGTATTGGTAAACATACTACTATATATACTATACATATAGGAACAGTTCACTGTAAAGAAGAAATGTTGTCATGTACTCACCATCATCAGACCTGTGTAAGATCTGGATGCTCTTTTGAATGTATTAAATGAGGACTTGTGCTGCCCAGATATAAATCGACAATGGAAGTATCATACAAGAGATACATACAACCTCTTGCTATATGTGTTATATTCCAAGTTTTCTGCTTTGTGTGATAAACAGGCCAAAATGTTGATTTGTATGTTAAGTACTGTTATCTACCCTATGTTGGGTGTTCAGACGAGAAGTCTAATTTTAGACGAGAAGACTAATTTTGTCAGAATAATTGTAAAGTTCTTCAAACGTTGTTCAAGTTCTCATTGACTCAATGATTTAGTAAGAGCTTGTTGGAACAAAAGACATTAGAGAACAATAAATTACTCTGTTCCATACACTATTGCATGACTTTAGAAGATTTGAAATGTAGTGCACGAGTCATCTGGATCATTTGAAATTTTGAAACTTGGCTGAGGACAAGAGAGGCCTTTTTAAAAGAACTTAAAAATAAACTCACCTTTTGTGTTTAAGAGAAAAAAGAAAAACATATGGATTTTAAATGACAAAGTAAATGATGACAGAATTGTAACAGAATTATGACACATTCCTGTATATATGTGTACTTCTTTTATTGTCAATAATGCTGTGAAATAGTCAAAATAGACCACTGCAAATGTTCCAGTAAGCCAAAGGGAAGTGGCATTAAAAGAATGTCACCAAATTTTCAAAAGTTAGATAAAGAGAATTTGAAAAACTCAGGGCAGCAGGAGAAAACGGGTCATTATGCCTGGTGTCTAAGCAACGAGAGGCATGCTGGGATCTCAAACAATAGACAGGCTCCATCCTCTGTTGGCATGTCACAACATTTGTCAAGAATAAGTGCTGTAAAAAAGGACAAATTCAGAAACAGTTGACTTCAGCTGACACTGTGATTTTGCATGCAAGGTTGATACAGCACACATTTTATGTAGACACAATAATTAAAGGTATTTATGTAACTCAGTGTTAATCTAACATTCATTAATAACTGGGTCATTGTTGGCAGAAAAATTCGAACAGCCCTGAGATTTATTCCAAGGTTCATTAAGTCCTTCATAAACATAACCACAAGAGAACAGCTGGATTGAAAACTTCACATTTATCATTGCAAAAATTATTTGGTTTCATAGGTTAATATGTGACATATTGAAGAATTGCCTATTTAAGTGGTCACATGTAATCACAATCTACTCACACATTTATCATAATTAGATTGAATTCTGTGGGACTGCGTGCATAATTTTGGTTATTGGTCTAGAGTTTCCAATCTTTTAATTTCTGGAGACCACATTTTTCATTAAAAAAACATTAAATATCCTGAAAGGAGATATTTACAATTTTAAAATAACTTCAATCATATGTGTATACCAACACTAGCACAATCCAGTTATGCAGTACATAAATGTTGTTGCACTTACATAATAATGAACCCAGTATTTCAAATACTCTAATTTGATTGGATAAGCAGCATTCCAAGAGTGCCAGCATTTATCAATGTATACACCAGCACCAGAATGATTTACTGTTTGTATCACTCAAGTTATCTGTATGATACAGTGCAGACAGACTGTCAGTCTGTGTGTCGCTCTGTGACACACAACAGTTGATGTTGTTTCTTTCTCGATTTTTTGTTGATGAAGCACAAAATATAATAACCTACCTCATTGTGTCTATAAGTAACAGAACTGTTGTATAAAAGCAATGTCACACTAGCAGTTGTACCAAACTGAATATCGGCAGAGCTGTGACTACCATTATTAGCAATATTGGCATCTTTAATTTTGTCATTTCGATAATTATTGGCAATGTCTCCCTTAACAGTTGTATTTTCACGAAATAAGTAAGTGAGTAAAGATATCGACTGGTTGATTTGGAAATAGACCATCTGTGGCCTGTGATAAATCCCTCTGTATGTCCCCCGTGTGCAGCAGGGCCAGGCTTCTGTTCTCCTCTTTCTGTCTTAGTCTTCCATTGCAGATCAATGCAGTCACACTGGAGACCCCCTGACTTCACCCACAAAAAGATCTGGTTACCCGTTTACTTGTCTGGGAAACAAGACCCCCAGCACACCATGAAGACTCCTTTTCTTCTCCTGTCAGGAGGCCCCCATTCCATTTCCCAGCCTTTTGTTCTACATTTTTTCCTCACATATTTGGTGTGGAGGCCTAAAAATGTTACAATAGTGCCTAAACAGTTTGGCAAGTAAAAGCAAAAAAGGCCGCAAGAGAAATAAGACATTTGCCTTTAAAATGGAGAAGGAGATGGGGTGTTAAGATTTTTCTACCAAGGTTTCTTTGTTCCTCCGGCAGCCATGGTTACAAAAAAAGGTCAGAACTACATGGCCACTGGTTTGACTGTGGAGAGGAGCACACATTGTTTCACAGTGTTTGCTGTAGACTTTTGTGTAGACCAATGTGGGTGTGAGATAATAACCTTACTGATGCGGTTTTCAATATTTAGAGCGATCAATACTTGGACACAAACAAACATACTGTTCTTTAGGTTGGTTTTCAAATCTAGTGGGCTGCTTTGCTGCCTGCTGCCTACATAGGCAGTTGCCTTTTATGGCAGAATACTAACTAAAATAGAACCTCATTAATGACTGATTTGGAACGCTTTACATGGGTAGTAACTCTGTGGGTCATAAAAACAGTGCTTTAAACGCAAAGCACATAGGAGTCTCAGAACTCACTATTGATTTCCATACAAACAACATGAGAGGAACAACCCACATTGTCATGAATATATATAGCACCTTTTTTAAGTCCAATTTTTATTGATACATTTTAGTATTGAATAAATTAATAATAATAATGTTGAACTATAACTTGTTTGATTAAGAAATAATGTTTTTTAATCAACATTTCTTTTGCTTTGTCCATCATTTTGGATAGATTTTTGACTAAGCTTGTCACAGTGCATTATGGGATTGCATTCTCTATAAAGAATACGTTAAACTGCCTTAGAATTAGGTAAAAACTGGTTATCTTAGGAGGCAGCATAATTAAGTTTCCTACCTTTTGGAACAGAATTTGTGTTGGGAGCGTGCCTATGATGCCCTAAAAAGCTGCCCCTCGAGGCAGCTCAGTACGTTTTGGAACAAAGCTGTCACTGTTGAAGATACAGACTCAAAATTGATAAGTTTGGAGAACGTGAGATCTCAGCGAAAACTTTTAAAATCAAATACAGCTCCTCTTCTGCAGCTGCAAAGTGGCGCATGAGAACTTCGTGTGGATTTCATACAGCAAGACTTATCTATCTGCTACTGCGGCACCAATTTGGCAGAGCAGACAGCATTGTGTGAGAGGGTGGGAAGTACACCACTCCCCTAGGCATGGTCAAATCAGCTACCCAACACAAGCCAGGGGAGGGAAGGATGTGATCCTTGCTTTACTCACAGAGGGCATGGAGCAGGACACGAGGAGATGGAGGACATTAACAAAGCGTGAAATTAAAGCCATCGTACAGCAGTGAGGCCGGTCCCACCTCTCAGGGACTTGTCTTGGACCGTGCTGGGGGTAATAGAGCCTGCTCTATTACTGTAATGATCTGTGGAGAGAGGACAGGGGGACATGGGATTGAGATCTGAAAGGGATACTAATCATATGCCCATATGGGTGAAAGCTGAACAAGCTCTGTAAGCCTCTAGTGAGGCAGAGAATACCATAGACAGGCAAAATCTGTTTAGTAAGTGTCTGGGGTGTTTTTCTCTTGTTTCTATTTTTTTGTTTTCTCGTAGCTCAACAAGAAGAATGCTCAACCTTTTTGACTCCAAGGCCCTCCATTTTCCAAGACAACATTGTGGAACTAAATTAAGCAAGGCCGTGCAATAACAAATTAATTGTAAGCAGGGACAGTGTGTAGCTGCTCAGAGTAATAATCAGCAAGAGTGGGCGGGTGTTGAAAGAAACTCGTGGAAGTAGGAGGGAAAATTTGTTAAAGATGTTGTCAGAGTGAGAGATAAGAGGTGGATTTCACCACAGTGAAAAACCTGACTAAAATATTAGACTAATTATGTTCCATGCACAAATCTTAAATCATTTTAAGCTTCTTTATATTCACTATTTTATTAACAAAAAAGACACCCAGCCCACCCCAGAACCAACCCCCCCACCCCTTTTTGTAACTCTATGGTAGCTGTGTGACTTATACTTACAGATTTGACTGGATAACATTATTATAGCTGTCCAGCACAGTCAGTACAGTTTGATAACAATACCTATGATTACAAAAAAACATCCAGATTTGTCATTAGAAGTGACAATGCAGCACAACCCCAAGTAACAATTCCATGAACTTACGCTGGCTCCAGGACATCCTTAATATTAAGTCCTGTGTCTATTTCTAGTAGCAGGTGCAGCAAGTCAACAACAACCAATAATAATCTTTATAGATAACAACAAATTTGGTGAAATCAGTCTTTGCTTTATCTACACAGAAGCAAACAGGGAGCAATTATTCAATGCTGGCCATATCAGGAATGGTGTTGTGCTCAAATGCGCTTTTTGTGGTGCTGCAAATTACACACCTGACCACATGTTTCATTTCATATCTGATAATTCAGCACTAAGCACATTTTCTTTTTCAAAAAAGAATTATCTAAGGGGAGATTGTAATCCTTACTGACCAGCAAAATCCATAATAACATCTAAGAAAAAGTACATAAACTACCCCAAGACATTTAAAGAAACAATACACAGATTGTACTTTATCCCACTAAATCCAAAGCATTTACTCATTTACTCTTAGACAGTTTCAGAATTGAATGCATTTGCATTGTTTTGTGTTTGTAATTGTGGGACACTGAGTGTTGAGCTGTAATGAAGGTTTACTAATGACTCTGGTGTAAAGTCCAGCATCAGATCATCAGAACAACAGAGCTGCTGTCAGCTTCTCTTTACAACTGCTCACTCTCCCTTAATGGAACATCTGAGTCAATAAAAACAATAATCACACTCATTGCCAATGAAAGCCGGGAAATCATTTTAGCTACTCAAAGAAAGCATGACTATGGTGCATAATATATCACTTCAAAAATGAGCAAGCACTTATTGCAATTCTGGTCTGTGTTGAGGTTAGGTGCTAGAGGCCTAATGTTATTTGTGTCTCCTTGATTAAAAGTTTTTCTTATATGATCTGAATGTGAAAATTGGATAGACTTTTTACAATTTACTAATGAGATTTACTTCACAAGGTGCTCTAGATTCAATGTTAAATGTGTTCAATGTTTTTAATTCAGTGTGTTTCAATGAATTAACAAAAAGGCTGTCATTAGATAAAAATAATAAAATTTACTACAATTTATTATAAATGTTTTGCAGGGAAAGAAGTAACACATTCTATCACATATCATATTGCGTTTCACACAAACAGTCATTTTCAGAAATGTAGTTGTAATTTTTTTCTATACCGGTCATGAGTAAAAAGAAACTGCTGTGGAATAAATCAGTAAATCAGTTTTATTATTTACCGCAATAATAAGTTTATCATTACCGGAAATCCTCAATTTTGAGCTTGTGTTTAGATTAAGATTAATGGCAATGAGCATGTACAAGGTTAGAACACATTTATGTAAGAAGTACATTGAGCCAATCACAAAGCTGTGACACAAATCTCAAATCCAAATAAATGCATATGCTCAATGCAAAACTCCTCCCATATTTTAATTTTTCATACGTAACAAATATGTTTCTGAAGTGTGTTGATAAAGGGTCTTACTGATGGTGCTGGGATACAGTTTGGGAACCACTGATCAAGCTCATGTATGATGAGAATTTAATGTTTAAAGTCCTCTCAGTTCCAGCAACAAATCCTTTCCTATATAATGAACCTCTCACAATGTTCACTCGATAAACCATCAACATAGGCCTTCATTTGCCAATGAGGGTCAATAGCTGGACAGCATGTCTCCAAGTGTCTTCTCTTTTTCAAGACATTAATGGAGCTCAGCCAAGACCCACAGAGCAGTCCCAGGGGTTGTTCCCAGATATCTGCAATGATACCCAATCTGGCCCCATTAGCGCTCTCTCCACCCATCAAAAACATGGCTTCACGAATGCAGAATTAAAAATTAACCATCTAATATCTATTTGCTGATGGCTCTCACAAAAGAAAGTGAAAAAGCAGATTCCCTCAAGGCTTTCTGGAGAAGAAATGACTCCTGCAACCCAATATGTGGAGGAAATTCTGACTGTGATAACAGGAACAGAACGGATTAAGTTTCTTTAGCAGGCCCAACAGAGCTAAACTAGCAGCTTATGCAAAGGCTGTCAAATAACAGACTTAAAAACATTTAGTTCAACTACAGACAATGCATGCTTATTAAAGAGATAATAATTGTACCAAATTGGGTTCATGATATAAAAACTTGTTTCTCAATTGTTTTTACAACATGAAGAAACAGTCATTATGTTATATTTACAGTACATATGCACATTATGCAGTGTATTTGTTCTCACATTTCATGTGTACAATTAAAGAAACAAATCTGAATAAAAATTTCACTATATATTTTTTTAAATCATTCCCAATTTACCAAGTCACCCAATTAAGGATGATCGTCTCCCACTCCACTGCAACATCTCCCCTGAGCAGAGAACTTAACCGATCTCACACCTTTACACACTCTAAGGAAAATCTTACATTCTTTATCTGACATCTTCAGTATGCCTCTTCTCCCTAATGGAATATTCCAGCTTTGATTTTTCAGTTTCTTAACAGCACCTCTAAGATACCAGCTCATCCACCCGTTCTCTTCCCTTATTATTCCCTTCCCGTATTATTCTTCAGTTCTACCTCCATTTTCTCTCTCACTGTGAACTGCCATTTGTTCTCTTCTCTCCAGAGACATTTGTCTATCTGTTATGTTTGTGTTCTGCCTCACCTGCTTCTTGATATGCTCCTCCCCTTTCTTTCATATGATTTGATACCAAAAAATAACAGCCTTAATAAAACCACAAGCTTGATGCTTATTGGACAATCACTGAATTCTTCTTTAGAGTGTTTTTGTAAAATGGACGCTAAATCGTCTTAGGCAACATGTTTTCTACATAGCTGTGGTAGTTAAAGGACTCTCACATCACTCTGCGGTCTCACATAACAAAATAATTTAAACTCAAATCAATATTTCATGTCCATTTATTTATTTATTTGGCAAGTAGCCATTTAATAAGCAAGATAATGTACAGTCAGCCGGTCATTATTGTAAAATAAACCCAGAGAGGACGACCACCCAGAAGGTCACCCTGAACTATAACGCCCTGAATATTTAGTACATTGGAACTTGGAGTTTTGACCTTGGCCTCCATTGTGCTTAAAATAAAGTTTAATATTAAAAACATACAGTAACAACACTGAGCCCAAAGTTTTCCTTTATAGGTCTCTTGTCTTTGTCCCAAACTATTAGATAAAGTAATCCTCCAACATACAAACGGTTTTCTCAAGACAGAATATCCCACCAGATGGAATTGATTAATATTTCACATTTTAAAATAACCAACACTACATCTTAATCCCTGTGCATACTGGCCTTTACCTCTCAAGAGAATTCTGCGTTCCATTTCACAGGCAGCCTTTCAGCAATCTTAGTAATTCAGGTACCACTGGGAGTACCTGAGAGACCACTGGAACACATATACAGCTTCAGGCATTGCCTTCAAACAATATACTTTTATAAAGACATGTACATTTGGGTGTGATGAGACATACTTTTGCTACAACCTGCTTCAGCTGCAGCATTATCAATAAATGAACTGGATTTTAGTTTAGAAATAGTTAGCATCAATTATTACTTTTTGAGTTTTGCTAAATTCCCAGATCTGGCCAAACAGGTATGCACAGATATGTATGATGATGTCACTATATTAAGATATGCTGCCCACACAGGACACACCCATACAGTTCCTCCTTGAAACTTGACCTTGATTGTATTTTGCTCTAGAATTTATGCATTTTTCATCTCTGGCCAAGATAGTTACACTGCAAAATTCAGCAGATGACAGGAAGAATTGCCTTACCGTATTCTTCCCTATTCTGCTACATTATGTATTTTACTGGGCATACTTTAGCAGCCCATTTTTACCAAATACACTATGAAAACACTTATATATAACACTTAAAAGTATCAGTCTTATTTAAATAACATGTGAATAAAATGGATTCATCTCAGAAATTTGTCAGACTGCTTTAAAAGTGTCAATCTATTAATAACTTCTCAAAATTTAGGATTCTGAAAACGATGAGATTACAAGGATAGGTAATATTTTCTACACCACCATCTTTGAGTGCAATGACTCCGTCTGGCCTGGAATGATACAGAGACAGATATTCTTTGTTTCTGCATATCAAGTAATGTGAAAGTAATCATCATATTGATGTAATGAAAAATTATATTCTTATAAGCCCATTTCCACAGTCTGAGTTTTAGGGCTATGTTTCATAATTCATTCAGAAGTCTATATTACAATTTCATTATTTCATTCTAAGTTAATTCTAAGTGCATTCGTAAATCTATGCCAAAAAAGGAATACCCTATATTATAATCCATTTTAGGTGAACCATCGATAATTATCTGTTTTAGAGAAAAGGGTAAAATAAATTCGTTTATTAATTGTACACCTTACTATGTTTCTCGTAAGGCTACCATACTATGCAGTTAAACCGGGAGACCGGTATTTAATCGATTTAGGAACGGCCGAATGGTCCCGAACGTGACCGAAAGTTTCCGAAAACACGAGCAAGCAACCTGTAAGGCAGCCAGGGAGGGAGAGCGTGATTGAGGGGACAGCAGGCAGAGCGCTTGAGAGTCTCCGACCGCTTTGGAGCAGAAGTACGTTAAGTCAAACTCAGGATTCGCAACCATAGAAGCTTTTCCACTCTTTCGTAGTTATAGCAACCGGTCTCAAAAAACGGGATTATAACGGCCGCGTGGCACATTAATAGGAGAAGAGTTTCTACTCTGGTGGAATCAAAGAAATTTCCCTGACGGTTAAAAAGTGGATTTGTACGTGGCTGAACCGGGTGAAACGAGCGGCTGCCGTGCACGGAAAGACATGCAAACCGCGGCGGAACGGAGAGACGGTGAGTTCAATACGTTTTCTCATTCATTCGGTCTCGTTGATGAAACTGGGCGACGCAAAGATGTACTTTCACGGTGATTAATATGTTCAATAATGAGCAAAATCGTACGCCAAATGGTCTAGTATTTCCCAGCGAAAAACTAAATGATGAGTTGACGTCGGCTAAGCTAGTTCATTAGCTAACAAAGCGTTTAAAAAAACTTACGGGTCGTTAGTTTGGGCTAGTTTGCACAAGTGCATGAGTTCTTCCAGTGTAGCGAGCTATGGTAGAAAGCATGGACAGATTTTGACCCTGTAACTCTCTTTTGATTACATCATGGTCTATATTTCCTACTAAGCATTTGAAAATGAGCAAGTGTCTTGCACGTCGCGATGTAGTTTGTACCTTGACTGTCTCGAAAAACTCGTTAACGATTACTTAAGCTGAACTATTGACCACATGCATTCTGTAATGCAGTGCACGTATGTTTCGGGTAAATGCAGCTGACAGCTCTTCTAAGTCATAAACACACAGAACAAGTGTACTGGGATATTCGTATATCAATTAACTGGCTGCGAGCGAGCTCAGTTCTTTGAAGACACATTGTGTAATGCATCCTATGTAACATTCATTTTTAACAATGCTTAAGCTTAGCAGACGAGTAAATGTTTTATTTATTTTGTTTTTACATCGGACAGCTGATTCTGCTGTGTGTAACTGAAAGAAGGCGCAAAGGAATTAATTCCAAACACGTACGGCGTGAATAAGATTAGCGCGTTTATTCAGGATGCCACAGTCTGTGGATGAGCGTGCATATTTTAAATCATACGCCCACGTAAATCATTTACACGAATACACATTTTGTGTATTTTATTTGGCTAAAGTGTACATATAAAGACGCCGATCTGCGACGAGTTTCTTATGTTATTACAAT
>JAZGTK010004328.1:0-24883 GCA_036877625.1 Ambastaia sidthimunki | reverse complement strand
TCAAAGACAATCATTTCAATCAATCAAAACATGATTCACATCTACCTGCGCTTGTACTCGTCCCTTTCCCTTTTGATTTTAGCCAGGACATTGTAAAGTGCTCTGATCTCTGGGGTGATAGTGTCTATTTGGACACCCACTCCGTCTGGGTGAACCCACGACACTCCAGGACTGGTAACCCGAGTCTCTGACCCACTTCCCAGTTTACGGGTGTGGTTGTAGGACCAGATAGTGCCAGGCAGAAACCGAGGGGGAAGGTTGGGAGATGTCCCGGTGCCAACACTGCTTACATGTGGGCTGTTGTTGGAGTTGTTGGTGTTGGCCGAGGCAGGTTCAGTTGTGGGTGTGCAGGCACTAACTGTGATTGTTGGGTTTTTGTTTAAGTTTGGGTCAGTTGTGGCAGAACAGATGATCTCAGCATCAGCTTTATGAGGCTCAAGCTTGAGAACAGTTGTGAGAGAAGGCATAAACAAAGTAGTGGGTCTTCTGGCAGAGTTATTGGTGTTTTGAAAGGATAGAGAACCAGGCCGGACAGGAATGGGCCCAATAAACCCTGTCTGGACACCAATGTCTTTGGTCCTTCCATCCTCCATGTATCCACCAGCTTTATTGCTGTCTAGGGCCTGCTGTAGCTGCAGTTCCAATATCTTATTGCGTCTCTCCAGTTCATGCACTTTAGCCAGAAAGCATCGGAACCGCAGGTTGAGAGTCTTCAGCACGCTGATGTTTGAGCCCAGGTCGTTTCTTAAAGCCATGGCTGTAGGAGGAGGAGGTTGGGACCAGTGGAGGGATGGATTAAAATGCAGGTATGGCAACCCCGTGTAAGAGGATGCTGCAAGGTCCAGTGCGGCTTGGGAGACGCCAACCGGCCCCAGTCCGAATCCAGATTGTTCTCCAAGAAAAATGGTAGACGGGTCAGAAGATCCGAAAACAGAAACCTCGGGGAGTAAAGCGGAGGGGGAATCAGGGTGTCCGGATCCTTCTGGTGTGTGAAGCTGTTGCTGATGATGCTGATGGAGAGGAGAATTCATACTACGGTACGGAAAACTGAAGCGCTGCAGATCGGGCATCAACAACAGCTATGGCTAACCCTCAAAACAAATTTTAAAAGATAATGATGGTTATCAACCCAATGACACGTCAATAATAACGTTTAACTCGTTAAAGCCTTATCTAACGAGTTAAGAGTATTACTATTACTGAATACCGAGCAAATTATGAATAGAGGTTGGTGGAGGTGCAAGATGCTCACTGCAGGAACTGATAAAGCGCAAGATTTAGGCTAATTATACACTTATAGAGAGCATGCAAATCCTATTTTAGCAAGCAGATTATACTGTGATAACTAATGCCAACGAAATAAAGTCAAAATAGGTCCAAACTCCGAAACGTCTTGCAGCTGGTTTGTCTGGAAACGCAAATGCAGTTTACCGAGTCTCTCTCTGCACTGCTTCAGATCAGCGCGGAGATCTACCGTAATGTCAGCAGTACTGTAGCCTTCATTTAATTAACCTTAATACTTCAAAAGCGTAATATAATAATTGCTAGATATAATAACGAAAAGCCCTATTATGTATAAACTCTCAAAACAGCATAGCGATAAACAGCTTCCTGTGTTTTATTCTCGCTGTGTGTTTCTCTTATGGAGGTACTTACGGCAAACACAGCTATGACGTCATGCATCATAATAACAAAGCAAAGTTGACGTCACATGTCTGCAACAATCCCCTCATTGGGTCTTACAGGGTTTCTAATCAAATATGTCAAAGTCTTTTCGATAGTTTTGTAAACTTTTTTTTACATTTTACTTTTATTTAGAAATTGTTTGTATGCATATGGACACACAAGAAAATAAATAATAACCTAATAAATGAATGCATGGGGTCATTAATAAACGTAAGGATAAATATGAACATTTTAATTACGATAGCATATGATAGCATAAAGATGGAATGGGGCAAAAGTTTATTAAATTGTGTGTAAAACTGCATATTAAACAAAATTTATGGAATTGACACTTTCACTTTTAAGTAGAGATCATAATCTGGTAGATGAAAGGGTTTATCATGCAGAGTGACTTAGCAAAAATGGCAGATATCAGAGTGACCTCTGGACTCAGACTGGACACTGGATGTGACTTATGTGTGTCCATACCCCCATGACCAGAACCCATAGCTGATTAGAATGATCTAGGATCATGTTCCTCCAGGAAACAACTACATCTCCAAAGTGTTCTGGAGAGGTTCAGTTGATGAGGAAGGCAAAATCAAAGACATCAGAGAGCTGTCCACTTTACCTGATTCTGTCTCCTGAGAGGGCTGTTCCTCCATCTTCCCCATGCTGCTCCTTTGGCAATCAAAGCTGAATAAAGATAAACTATTGCACAGGTTGTCAAAGTGATCAGAATGAGGAACGCACCACTGCTGCTATCTGCAACAAGAATGTTTTAGAAACTGTGTGATGCAAGAAGAAAACAAGAAATAGAATGTGAACCATAAAAGATCTGAACAGTCTAAAAAAAGATTTGTGTAAATAGTATAAATATGACATACACAAATGATTCTATATAAATGGTTTATAGAAAGTGGGTGGGTCCTCTCCCAAGGGATTATGGGTAATCAGAGCTGGTACCTTGTCAACCGAATGTCTTTGTTTCTGTGAGTGACATTGGGTAAAGTGACTGAGTCCAATATATGACCAGATCAATACACCTGAAACCATCCAAAAACATAACTATACCAATTATATCAATCAAAAAATAGAATTAACCAGAAACCTCATCCTGTTTGGTATTTTATTAACTGTTTTAATATTCCCCTTAATGCCAATAATATTTCTGTCTTACCATTATGAGGATAGCAATGTATGAGGTGCTAATTTTGAGGGTGAGAATTCCAAAGCAGTGTCAGAATCAGAAAAATATAGACTATCATTCAGAGAAGACTTCATCTTCCAGCTATGATCATGGGCAATGCATGAATACACACTTACTGTGTGCAGTGGGCATGTTCTTGTGGTTTGTGGCCGAAGTAATATTTTCTGCTGCAGAAGTGAAACTCTTTTGTACTAGGCCCTTGAGAATACAAGCTGAAAACAAACTGCAAGTACACCAGCAAATCCTTTGTGAGGATGTTATCAACTCATATAATGTTACTATTGCCTTAGGTTTTTTACCAGTTTATTGTGTAGCTTCTCCCAAAGGATTCAGGGCAGTAATTACCAAAGCCAAACGCAGGAAGTGAGGCCTAAAATATTACATAGAGCCACACCAGAGAAACAGACAGAGAAGCGTGTCTTTGTTCAATCTACTGACCTGAGAAAGAGTAAAAAAAAAACATCAGCAATCATGTAAAAACTTGCTTGAAGGGTCCAAAGAGTAGAAATCTTGGCCCAGTATTTGTGTATTGTCACTTTAACATCATCATTGGAGTAAAAGATTAATGTTTTCACCAGATATGCATAAAAGGGATTTCCATGGTGAGCTTGTGAAGTCACCTCATAGTGTAAATACACTATACTTCACTGAACTATGGCACTAACTGTTACAACAGAAAAAAAAACTAATTTGTCTATAAATATATTTCAAGCTGTAAAATTGATTGATTGAAAAAAAAATGATTACTGAAGTAATTCAGATCTTGAAGCAGCACTGGAGGGAGAAAAGATAGTGATGATGCCCATGCCAAAAACAAGCCTGTGAAATCCATATCACAGGCATCTTATTTCTTCAAAAATCCATGCATGAGACAGACTGCAGGAGAAACAAAGAAAAAACTGCAGTAACAAAATCCTGAGTACAGCAAATCCAAAAATATCCAGAAGAAATATTACACATCAAATGACTCAGTTCTTTTTTTGTTGTTAAAGTCTCACTAAAATCAAATCAGCTCAGTGTTGCTCCTTTCATAGACATTATGCCAATGGACATATGGACATCTAATATCTGTACATTAATGACTATTCCGTCATATTCAACACTAATTGAAATTCTGTTTCCCTCAGACCCATGGTGTTAGAAACCAACATAACAATTAAGAACAAAGTAAAATAAAATACAATAAAATGTAATAAAATACAGTTTGTAGACTATAGACATTCACGGCACATGTGAGTGTGTAGATGTTTACATTTTAGTGCAAAACGAGAGAGCAGCATTTGTGGAAGTGGACCTTATTATATTGTAGTGCAACAGAGAGAGCCGCAGTAGTAAAAATGGCTTGTGTATGAGGGTAATGTAATTTTTCCTGCTGCATTCATTGTGTTGCAGTGTCTTCTGGTCTTGAGCAGTGCTGTTCCCAGACCACACAGTGATGCAGCTGCTCAGGATACTTTCAATGGTGCCACGGTAGAATAAGTACATGATGGGTATCGGGACTCTGGCTCTTCTTAGTTGGCGAAGGAAATAGAGGAAATGTTGTGCTTTCTTAGCCAAAGTAGAAACCAAAGACAGAAAGCATGAGAGACAGAGGACGGGACAGAGACTGAACCCATTCACAAACCATTTACATTCTGATAAAACATCAACTACTGGAACAGAGAGTGACCCTGTTACTCTTTACACTCATTGTTTCAATTTGTTCGATGTACAGAAAGAATTAGAGCTGAAATCCCTGAAACCAATTTTCTAATAAATACAAATTATGTAACTAACTAAACTTTTAGTAAATGCTCGATTAGCAACTTTTACTAAAAGGATGTACCAAACAATCAGGGAAAACATTTAAAATACTACACAGTATAAAAAAAAAATTACTATTACATTAAAATGTACATTTAAAATTTGTTAGGCACTGCTGATAAAGAATAAGGTAAAAGTTTTACTAACCTTCCCGTTTATAGTTTCACCTCTTCAGTGTTTATTTCTTACCTTTTGACAGTCTGCCACTGTTCATTTAAGTGAAATGCTTGCTTTCATGCAAATCCTCCCACAAGTGCAATGGGAGAAGGCATACACTGATTTGTAGAGATGCAAGTGTGCGTTTTTGGGTATGGGACTGCAAGTCTAAAACATGAATTTTACCATTGTAAGGACCCTAGAAAGCTGAATGATCCATCGAGAGAATTGAACTGACAGTATTGAGAGGTGCAAGCATGAGATGCAATGAGTAGTATCAATTTAAGGGCATTTAGAGAAATCAAATAACTTGTAACTTGTCTTCATAAATGGTTGGCTCCTGGCCTTATGAACTGACTAGCTGCACAGTAGCTGTAATGTCACAGTAATGTCAATTTAAAATGACTTTCCTTTAAGTGCATTTGCAACTGAACAAACTGTGTTCGAGGAAAACAATCTCCATTTCTCACAAACAGAGGACTTTATTCTGTCACAGGCTGAAAAGAGACAGAAATGCCTTTGAAGTCAACATCCATTTTAAACCTCACACAGTAACAGAACAGAGCACATTCATATAAAAATAACATTGGTCTTCAAATTAAGCATTTTCCCTCAAGGCACATGGAGTCAGCATCCAATCAGATGGTAGAACGGCAAGTCGCATCAAAATGACAAGTTCACGCCTACTCCTTAGAGGCCATGTGTGCCATCAGATCACAGACGCGGTTGCTGTAACCAAACTCATTGTCGTACCTAAGAGGAAGTAGGAAAGGTCAGTGTCAAATCAAAACTACCAAAGCCAAAAGTTCCAAAAACTCACCATGTGACCAGTTTGACAAAGTGATCGTTGAGGGCAATGCCAGCACCAGCATCAAAGATGGATGAGTGACTATCCCCATTAAAGTCAGTAGACACCACCTACAGACAACGTTAAAAAAAAAAAAACTATAACCCACAAAAAAGAACTGTAAAAGACAACCTAAATATTTGCCCTTTACAACAGGAATGTTATAGAACATATTGTGGTTTATTGAATGCACATGCCTGGTGCTCCGTGTATCCCAGAACTCCCTTCATGGGTCCATCTGCTGCAGCCTTAACCACCTTCTTGATGTCATCGTACTTGGCCTGTAGTTACAGTAGTCGGTGATTTGACTCAGTCCTGCTGCATGTAAAGGACATTTAAAACACTCGTACAGATTGAAGTACTCACAGGTTTCTCAAGGCGGACAGTCAGATCGACCACAGACACATTGGGGGTGGGGACACGGAAGGCCATACCAGTCAACTTGCTGAAATAAGCAGTAACAAGCATTAGGACATGTTTACACAAAAAAAGGGAAGCAAGAATGAAAGTCTAGAAAAACATGACATGGACTTTTTCTTTGGGAAATTGTAAAGATTACAGCACATTCTAAGAAGACAACCAAAATGTGCCCAGAGTTGTTTTGAGAATCAAGTTAACCCTGACCTTTAACATGGCCATGCAAAGCATTCAAAAGTGGAAGCTGGGTTTTTAAGATTCAGCTGCAGGAAACACACTTTTCCTTAAATGAAGAGATATGAGCAGATAGGTGCTACTTGCCCATTGAGCTCTGGAATAACTTTGCCCACAGCTTTGGCAGCTCCAGTAGAGGCAGGAATAATGTTCTGGCTGGCACCACGGCCATCCCTCCACAGTTTCCCAGAGGGTCCATCCACAGTCTTCTGTGTGGCAGTGATGGCATGCACAGTGCTCTGAAAAAGAGGATGTGTGGGTGGGTGGGTTATAAACACCAAAGCTGCAGTTCATCCAAGTTACGCAACATGCATCAAGCATCAAATGCAGAGCTTGACACAATGGAACAGTGGATGAATAAAAAGCAGCAGGGCAGGTTGCACAAAGCAACTTTTAGTTCAAAAGGTTTTTGGCAGGAATGAACCGTTTGATCTTACCATAAGACCCTCAATAATGACAAAGTTATCATGAATGACCTTGGCCAGGGGAGCCAGGCAGTTGGTGGTGCAGGAGGCATTGCTAGGAGGGGGGGTGGGGGAGGAAAAAAAAAAAAAAGGTAAATCTTGAGAAATGCAGGTAGGTTGCCCACTATAGGAGATTAATCATTACTACAAGTGCCAGATGGCACATCTAGTTTTAGATTTAGCATTACAAATAAAGTAGTTAAAAGTTTCATACTACAAATAAACAGTTATAAACTGATCATACAACCCAAGGTGGATAATTCAGTGCATGTTTGCATTCCTACCTGACAACTTTAAGGGAATTGTCATATTTCTCATGATTGACGCCCATGACAAACATGGGGGCATCGGCACTAGGGGCAGAGATAATGACTCTTTTGGCACCACCCTTAAGATGAGCCTAAAGGAAGAGCACACGCCCAAGATTCAGATACAGAATGTGCTGAAAAATTGAACTATAACAAACATCTGTCAGCTGACAGTACAAGTTACGTACAGAAGCCTTCTCAATGGTGGTGAAGACACCAGTGGACTCCACAACATACTGAGCACCTGCATCACCCCATTTGATGTTGGTTGGGTCCCTCCTGCATAGACACAGATAGAAATCATGTTAGTCTCTTACTCCATTTAAGAGAACCAGTAACTAAAGCATGCAGTGTTTGTAAAAACTGCACTCACTCGCTAAAGACTGTGATAGCATGACCATCAACAACCAACTTGCCACCTTCAGCCTTAACTTCACCCTTGTACTTTCCATGGGTAGAGTCATATTTGAACATGTAGACCTGTTTAAAGAGTTTTCTTTTAGACTGTTAAATTTCTATTAATGTTAGTCTAACATTATCTTCAAGTGTTTAAGTTTGTTATTGATTGGAAGTGTATACAACTTTAGTTCAGGAAACACAATATTTAACACTCAGAAGGAAACTAAAAACAGGAACAGACTCACCATGTAATCTAGGTCAATGAAAGGATCATTGATGGCCACAATCTCTACTTTCTTGGAGTGGAAAGCAGCACGGGTCACCAGACGCCCAATACGGCCGAATCTTGAGACACAAACGGGCAAGTTTTATTGTATACTTACAGGTTCTTATGTGCTTGGTGAGATTATAATATCAATTAAGTCACAGTAAAACAAAACAAACAAAAAAAAAAAACTCAAAGCCTCTTTATACTGCAGGAACTTGTGCAAATTACTAGTATAATTGCGTTTTCACTAGTAATTTAATTTTCAGCATCTCACCCACTAGGTGGCACACGTGCTCCATTTCTGAAGAAGTCTAAAAGCACTTCCAACCCATTTCAAGCTTTGTGACTGGCCCCTTCTTATTACCCAGTCACAAGAGGACCAAACTTGCTGCTCCACCCTTTTCCAAATTCAGAAAAAAATCCTTTCTAACCTATGACAATCTTTTATATGACGTACTGGGAATACAAAACTAAACCTATAACAGTAAACAGTTTTGCAGTGCTTTCATATGCAATATAAATGGCATTGCAAATGGCAAATAAGAGTTTGCTCAGATTGTCCAAGCTTCAAAAAGGCATGTCGTCTGCCTTCCAACTCTCAGGAGGCATTTGTGGAAGCCTCCAGCTGTCATTATGCGCTATTTTGGTGCACAACACCAGTGCTGTTGCAGGGGATGGACTGCATTAAAGTCCTCCTCTATATCATTGACCAAAGTCAATTGACCAAACAGAACTGGGGATCACAGTACATGATGCTTTTCTCCGATAAGACACGTACTGATACGGCTAAACAACCACTTCAAAACATTTGCATGAGATCAGCAGGGCCAAAGGTATTAAGTCCAGCACTGCTCTCATTAAATTGCAGTTCATCGTTTGACTAGTATTTACGCCACAAATTCAATTAATATCTAAGGCTAGTTCTCTAGATAACTACTAAGAGATGTAGTGAAATATTTGGGCCTACGTGCACATACAGTGCACAAATGTGACTACATTTGCAGTTATGCAATAGGAAATGTGATCCTGGGGTGACATACATGGCACAAGCTTTAAAAGGTTAGAGGGGGTGCTGGGGGTCTCCCATGGCAGGACAGATCGGTTTTGTCATTTATGTTCACTTTTAAACGATGTTAATGTAATGACTGGTACTAGCATACTTAACAGGCTAGTTAGACTTGGCCTTCAACAAAACATTAAATTTTGTCCATACAATAAAAAAAATAAATAGGGTCCAAAACATGGTTTGACCCATATTATAATTTTTTTTTTAACCCAGAGATCTTAATATCTTGGGTGCCGACATCTCAATATCTTTGGTTTAGTAAACTATCCCTTTAGCACCAAATCTTACCCTGGAGTAAAAGTTAACGACACAGTGATCAGGTACACAGAGCTAAACGTGCCTTGTTTGACGTCCATATGACGTCACAACGCATACAAGTTGTTGGCAGAAACCAAACAGTGCGGCACGACTGGACAGCACATCAGACGCCCCCCCTAATCATTCATCAGGATCAATGAGTGGGTCAAAAACTAATTATTGCCCTTTAGTAAAAGTGCTCGATTAGCATGAGATATTTTAACTACTTAGACAACCTTAATGAATACAAAAGCATTTCTTTCCTATAAAAGTAAATATCTCAAGAGTTTTGATTTCAGGACAACTTGTAACTTACCCGTTGATACCAACTTTAACCATGATGCCTGATTAGGTCTTGTCCTCTGCACAAACACATACAAAAAAAGCATTGGATTATTACACTGGTTTTGCATTGGTTTTGATAGCACAGCAACATAATGCATAATATAACAGCACAAAGTACTGCAGGTTGTCCAGACGCAAAGTCAAACTCAAGAGTGGGAGAACGGGTGTAAATTTATTTCACGTCTCCAAGTTGAAGATCAACAGCGCTCCTGCAACAATTGCCACCCGGTCTACTTCTCTAAAGTTCACTTGGTCTGCCGTTTCTGAAGTTAATTTCATGTATACGCATTTTTTTTAATCTTTTAAGCACTTAAATTAAGAACTAAAATTAAAGGCTTGGACATGTTTACAAGTACACAATCCGAATGCATGTTAAGCTGGTATTACGTTTAATTTACCGTTTGTGAGAAGCCTCTGTCCTTCCTGACACCCCGTGTGAGTAGGTGGAACATGGGACTCAGGTTAATTTATATCTGGTGTGATAGCCTTGATCACGCCCCCTTGGACTTTACGTCAAAATTGCCCCGCCCCCTCTGAATGTCAAGGTCATATTGAGACAAAGTTGGATGCTGCATTCTTTAAATAAGCATAGTAAATATAATTAATTCCAACAAAGTAGTTTTAGATCAAATGTGCATTGAATTTTGCATTTATAATTATGCTTATCTTACATGCAAAATTGGAAAGCAATAATGGATAGTAGCAGTTTCATCAGCAGTGGGCAGGTCTTATGTTGTGTAAACTCTTCAGAAATTTTTTGTGCACATGTACTTTTTAAACAAACAAGCCTGTTGACATACTTTGAATAAAAAGGCCTGGTATAGATACAGTTGGCTGTGGTGATAACCTAAAGGTTAATGATCTAAGTGCAAAGCCAAAGATTGCAGGTTCAATCCTAAGACCAGGAAGCAGAAGATATCTTGAGTTTGCAATCCAGTGCAGTCACTGAAGGTTGTGGCAGGTGTACTAGACCTGTAACTACTACAAAGTGAGCCATTTTACAGAAAATGTGTGCTAATGTTAAATCAGTCACTAAGACACTCCCAAAAAAAAGAAATTAATGTGAGCATGTTTGTCCACTCTGACCTTCTAACAGTAACTGGCCCTGAGTGAGAGAGAGATGGAGCAGAGGATCAAATCACCCTCGCCGTGAGTGTGTGACATTTACAGGAAAGACCATGACCTTCCCTGTGACTCCCTTCATGTCTCTGTTCCTTTATTTCTACCCGAAGTTCACGCTTGTAGAAATCCATCGCTTGTGTACCTATAGGATGTGTTTGTGCGTGAAAAACAGATTCATGGTACATAGTGTTTTACGATTGCAAAAACACAAGAGTCATTAAAAACATGTTTAGAACAAGCCCAAACTTTCTGTAACTGGTTAAAAAAAATTATTGATTGCATAGTTTAGAAATTAACATAGGACAGATATTTGAACATCTTTCGAATATCTGTCAAATTTAGCATTAGATTAATTAGTTTAAATGTCTTTGTCTCTTTGTTGTGATTAATTATAAGGTTATCCTAGCAATTAACATTGACATGATCCAGAAGAGTAGCTGTTATTATTGCACAGCCACATTGTAAGAACAGATTCATGCTTCATAGCAATTAGCTGTTTTAGAGCAATTACATGGAACATTTGAACTTTTGTTTCACGTGATGATCAGCAACTTTGTCCTGTTTTTTTTTTCATTAAAGATATGGCATGCTGAAATCTCTGGTATTTTGGCACATCAGCAACAAATTACTAGTATTCAGATGCTAAGATTTTGATCCTGTAATTCTCATAACTTTATTATCAAAACATTATGAATTGAGTCTCATAATGCTGCAACTTTTTTCCCATCTGTGTCTGCTGGTATAAGAGTATTTTAGGAGTGTAGCAGTATTGATAATGCCACATATCAGTTTTGACTGTACCATCTGAGGTTACAGTGCAGACAAGTTTGGACAGTCACGGCTGCTCCTGTAAACCCTCAGTCTCTTGGCTTCCTTTGACAGTTCTGAGGTCACAGAGATGAAGAGAAGGTCAGACTACATTCATCACAGGACATTGAAATGAAGTGGCGCAACTGCTAAGACACCGTAGGATATAATCATGACCCACCATAACGTCTATAACAAATGTTAATGGTAGCCATAATGTGTATGTACCTGACAACAATCTATTTTCAATTATTTTGCCCATGCAATCAAATTGAAAACTGTATGTATATCCCTGCTATCTTTTCTCTCCACTGCTGGAATGTGCTGGAAGCTTGCCATGGTCAGGCTAAAAATACGCAAACACTCAACGACTGACCCCGCACCCTTTCCACTGTAGCTATCCTGTGCCGCTGTGGAGTGACCCGCACAAAGCCACTTCTCATCTGACTCACATGATTCAGCCAGAATCAGACAAGCTTTCAAATGCAGCGCTCACACACGCAGCATGTCTGTCGTGTCACATAAACAAGTTCACCGCAGATAGTTCAGATTCCTGAGCTGGAAGATTCGCAGCCAGCTCGCATTGGATCTAACTGTTTTCTCATGTGTGTCAAACTCTGCTAGCCCTGTGTGTATGTGAGTGTTATACATTAACTGCTGTCATTAAAGTTGACTAGTTGTATTACAAGTTGTATAGCTCATAGTCCAGGATCTCCTGGCTAAAGTTTAAACTACGCCAGTGTCATATTACTCATGATATAGTGCTATCTTGTGGTCAGATTAAAGAAGTACATTTACTGTAAGATAATTTAAAGATCCCAGGAAGACCCTATAGAGTTTGATGGCTTTTGGGGGGCTTTTTAGACCAGTTTGTATTCTTTCTCTGTTAGGATATTTAATAGTACATTCAGTTAGTGTGTAATTATTAGATTCCTCACAAATCATAATTGCAAAATATCTGTGTACACCTCACACACCCACTGCTAAACCCCACTTTCTCCATCACAGAAAGATGTGTCTGTCCTTATTTTATGGCAGCTAATTAAGACTGTGAAAATCCTGTCACATTCTCCCGTGTACATCTTCTGGGTTCTGGGAGATTATTTAAACTGGGGAAAGCAGATCATGGTGAGTAAGACATGTGAAGGCTGGTGGAACACCCCAAATTAAGCAGTGTGGGAGGGAACATGGAGGATTATCTGAGTTTAGAAAACATTCTCAACCCCAAAGCAATATACATGCAGGATGCAAAGAAACATGTGACTTATAGGAGAAATGTATTCGTTTATTCATGCAAAATGTACAGATATAAGGTCAGCAATACTATGTTTATTTGCTATAAATCATGCATAATCTTTAAAACTGTTTCATACAGACATTTCCATCACTTAAGATCTTTGTTCACTAGTACACTAACAGCATAATATCAAAAGATCAGATCTACATTTTAAGGAACAAGTAAAACAATCAGCTCTTGCTAACCTGATTAAGAAATAAATATACAAATACAGTGGAACATATCACTTCAAATCCAATGTAAAAATAAGTATATTGAAATACATTTTAATGATTTTGTCCACCTAGTTTTCTCAGGCTCTTTTCTCGAGCTCCCAGACCGGACCAGAGTTTGATCATGACCTCTACCTTAAGATAAGTAGAACAGTCATCATATCATCCTGGTCCACCTCTCATCTCGGTCCATTATTAGCACCCGAGACCACTCATAGAGCCAATCCGATCCAATTTAAGGCCAAAACAGCCTCGGTTCCAACCCCTTCGCAACCGGTCTGGGGGAGCTCGCTTTTGATTGACCAAAGCTCCTTTCAAAAGGCGGAACCAGGCATTCTCTGTCTGCATGGGTATGTCAATCCACTTTGGTTTCTCTGCAACCTTCAGCCCAGAATTGAACGTCTGCATGGGTTCCTCTGATTGGTCACTTGTGAGGTTCTCAAGGTCATCAAGGGTCAAAAGGTCATTGTAACGCTCAAGGATTTGATTGATGCCCTTTAAAAGAACATTGTAGAATCATTAAATATGTTTGATTGACAGGCTACACTCTTGTGAAATATAGTGTACTGAGGTAAAGAACACATCTGTGAGGTAGCCCACCTGCATGGCTTTTTCTGGGGTGTGCAGAGCTCGGGAATGGCCAGGCACTGGATGGATCAGCAGGGCTACAAGCATCACAAATACAGAAGAGCACAGCATGGTGCAAGTGATATTGGTTCCAGATACACCACTAATGCAAGCTGGTATGGACAGAATTAGATGAACCTGTTCAGATAAACACTTAAATGCAAACACAAAAATACACAAAAAACATACAAGGAAATACACAAACAGAGATAAAGGTTAGTTGCACAATAGAACTGTTATAGTACTGAACTATTTTTAACAATTTCTGCTCCATGTTTTATATGTCAGACTACACTAAGCTGTGTATGGGTGAATCTCACAGTTTTCAGGTAACACTTCATCCCAAAAGAAAAAAATAAGAAATTATATTTTGCATAAAAAAGGTCCTATTTAAAGACCATTTAGATTTTTTCATTGTGACATTATTTTCATGACAAACTTATTTTTTTCATTAGCATTGTTTTCTCATTAGCGTTGTTAGCGATGTTTTCCTTTTAAATGCTTTCCTTTGTGTAATTCCCATTCTTAAATTTAAACTGTTGTTAAATTCATTGTTATACAATGCATTATTATACACTATGATGTGTATTATACACATTATACACTATTCATATTATACACTAAGTTGCATAAATTACAGAGAGGGTGAAAGTGTGTTTAATTGTCATGCAAATAATGTAAAATAAATAATCTTAGTGATGCTAAAAATGGGCTTCATTTCCTGTATGCTAAATATAATTTCTTGTTTCTTTCATTTGATTTGGTGTAAATTATGACTTGTGTTGACTATGTTCCAGACAGGTTTGTAGAATGTATCATTTGTTACAGAGAACAAATAATAATATAACAAAAAATAATGTAACAAAAAATAATATAAATTTGCCATAAAGTGTTCTGTGTCATCTATAAAGGAATGGAGTTTTCTTGTAAAAAACGAATTTCAGACCATATAAAGGATCATTAAATATGATGGATTAGATCTTTGTATATTAGGCTATACTATTTAACCTATTTCTAGAATCTTAAAATGATAAAATGATTTTTAAATAGATGTGTTTTTACTCACCAAAGATAGTTTGCAGATCTTCTAAAGCTTTACTGAGTGTTTTAGTCCTGCTTCATCCCTCAGACTCCCTCTTTCACGTCTCAGATCTCGACACCTGCTGCAGGCATCTCTGTTCTTCTCTTTCCTCTCTGAGTGAAGGAACTTGATTTAATGCGAGTGCTGCTTGTATGTCAATGTGTGTTTGTATAATCTGGGTGAGTATGCTTGTAGTATCTTATGTGTAAAAATGAGGTGTCTATATATGCTTTATCCCCCCACTCATGCCACACACCTCTTTTCCCTCCCTTTTCTTTCTCTCTTTTTTCTCATGCACACACACACAAATGCACCATATTATCTTGATGTCTCCTGGATGATGTCAGAGGTATTGAGGGGGTGTTTGACGTTGTCGAGGTGATCAGGCAAAGTGATGCCACCTTCTGCCTGTAATATGACATCATATGCACGCACACAGCAAAAAAACTAATCATTACAATATCAGGGCACCACCACCAGGTGATCTCAGACTTTTTTCATTCCTCCATCCATCCTTGTCTTCTCACATCCTTCTGTTTGCAAGTTACGACTTTGGCTGCCAAAATCACCACAGGCTGGAGGAATATTGTGTCTTGAGAGAATGCCAACAGTTCTTTAGTGGACTTAACTCAAGGAGATATATAGAGCTTTCAATGTCTGTTTGGATAAAAAAAGAGCTTTTCTCGCTTTTTCTGTGTTGAACGTACATTTATGGCAAATGGAAACAAATGTTGTCATTCTCTGAGTCATTGTCAATATCCATCATTAAAATTACATGAGGATGAAGCTCATTTTTACACTTATTTTTTTTCAAAGCAACTTTAAATGTAAAGCCTTCTGTTGGTCACTGTGATAAATGTCTTTTTCTTTTGTTGTTTTTTCTCTTTCTTTTTGTGAGTGCCATCACAGACTGCCAGTGCCATCTGCTAACTGCTCCCCCCTGGCCTCAACAACATCATATGAGAGTCAGCGGGCTCACACATACACACTCAGCCTTATAGCACAGCTTATAAAACATATATTTCCCCTTTTAAGTAACTTCAACATAGCTACATTTAGAAAATTATTATTGTAGACAAAAATATAATTGTGCCAACCTAATAATTTCTGTTATTATAAAATTACAATTTCTTTTTTTAATGGTTTGAAATAGGTGATTTAAACCAAATAATGAGGAAAAAGCAGCCAATAAGAGTGCAGAATAGAGGGGAGCCCTTTAAAAAACCCTTTTAAAAGCTTTTTAGGATGATTCCTCAAGAAACTAAGTGATAAAATGCCAAGAAAACATTTTGTAAATTCTAGGCAAAGGCTGACTACATTGAGTTTAGTCACAACATAAATGCCAAAGTTACATTTGTGTTATTTCATAGTTTTGAGTTTACTATTATTCTAAAATGTGAAAAAAATGCTTAAAGATTAAGTGTTTCCAAACTTTTGACTGGTACTGTATGTAGCTAAAAGTGCAGTTTAAAAACTTCAATTAATGAGTAGCTTTCCCACCTCTGCTCAAACTATACAAGAATGCATATTACAGGGACCTACGACAAAAATAACATGAACATGCTAAGAAAACCACACATGACCCGAGCTATCTATGGCTTCATAAAGCATCAGAGAGCTGAGAGAGGCTCTTGTGTTTGATCAGGTTGAAGCCAGTGTTTTTATGGTTGTGTACCCTGTCTGAGATTCTCACACACTGAAGGATCACAGGTTTACCCAACCAGCTGCTGCCATCAGCAACAGAAACCTAGCGACAGAGCCATTTACCAGACTTAATTACTTTATTTACATTACAATATTTATTTTCTGTCATATATAAATAATTATCAGTTTAAATAAAAATATTATACACTTAAAAAATTCACTAAGGTCAACTTACAACCTTAGTCAAGCTTTTTTGCAAAATTTCGAAAAACTAAATCTTTCAAAATGTAGGTTATGACATTTACTATCATATTACTGACACTGAATAAAATGGACAGCCTGTTTTTAATTATTTAATTTAATTTTGCTGCTGTGTCATTTATATACTTCTATGTACATGTTCTCTGTGCATGAGACATTAGCAGTGCTAACTCAAGACTGTAGAATTGCCTGCATCATCCCTCAATAACACACACTTTGCAAAGCCAGCAATACATACAAATTCACAAAACACATTCACACTGAAATGTGCTGCACAAACTGTCAGACTGAAATAATCAAGGATCTTTTATAAAATTAACTTCAGCTACTCTTTCCTAACTTTTAGTTCCATCGTAAGTATTTACAAAAATATTGGTATTACAAAACAAATCTGGGGTTTTCAGATTGTACTCATATTGTTAGATCCTTAGCTGTTTACGAATAATAAAAGTACCCTGTTATCTCCATATTAGCTGACTGTAGCCCCTTTCACACAGTAATCGCACATAGTGGCAATTACAAGTAATTACAAGTAAATTACAAGAATGATTTTACCAGTAAATACATAGAGATGTGTCGTCTCTGTTTTTTTACAAGATTTCATTCACATATCAATACCAAAATACCAGTAAAATCTGTGATATCATTAACTGCAGTTGAGTGTTGTGTTTAAAAACATGACAGGGTTTGACTAGGTATGAATAAACGCTGTCTGTATTTTTGTTGTTTTCATTTTTGTGGCAAACGTTTACATTCATGCTGTTGCTTTTGATCCATTGGCATTGTATTTCACGAACATCTCTCCTTTGATTTCTGTAAACAGCTTGGAGTAAACATGTCATCTGCGATTGGCTCAAAAGCAGACTTTAACATCAGTGTCTTCTGTGCACACCGGTTAATCTGTTCTGTGTTCAGATTTTGTGTACAGCTTTTGTGTACAACATTTTACCAGTAAATTACAAGTAATGTTACAACTTCTCTTGCCAGGAATGATTTACCGGTATATTTGAAAATGTTGCATGATCCTGTAATGGTAATTTGCATTATTGACATTTTGGGGGTGTAATGTAAAAATTAGTTTAGGATTCCAACAAGTACTTTTAACGTAACATTCTCAGAATTTCTATCTACAGCTCACATGATCATGTATTAATATGGTAAGTTCTCTGACCTCAGCATATTTTAAATGTTGTTAGAATGAGCATTCTGCGGTGTAGTTTGAATACTTTGTTGGATGGTAGGAAGTGTGGGGTTCGTTCAGTTTGAGTATAATTTCATAGCTCAATGAACCCTTATTTTAAAAGAGCAATGAAATTTTGATTTCTCATTCTCGTGCCCCTTTAAACACTTAACAAACATACTACAGAATAATATTGCTTCAGACACTCCAGCATTTGAAAAGTTTATGAATGCAGACAGAGCTTGAGATGCTGTAGCAGACAGTAGGTTCTGTTGTTTTACATACTTACCAAAACAGCAGAAAGAGTAATTGGCCTCTACAGCTCTCTGTCACTCAAGACACAGCGAGAAACAGCCAAAGCGGGAGAAAGAGCTAGAAGGAGAGAGAGACTGACAGAGAGAGCGTGTGTGGGAGGATGAGTAGGTGAATAGAGAGGGATGAGACAAGAATGGGTAGAATATGACAAGAACCCACCAGCATGTCCCATCAGAGTAAAAGAAGGAGAAGGTGGGGTCTGTGTTCTGTAGGAAGGGAATGTATCAATGTTTATATGGTGAGAAATGAGAGAGGCAGGGAGATCTGTGTAGGTATGTGTGTGGGCGAGAGGACAGCAGACCCTCAGAGCAGCATTGAAGTAAAGACAAAAGTTTCAGAGTTCAGAAAGTTTGTGAAGATGAAACAGGATGTAGGGGGGTGATTCTGTCAAACCCAGCTGTGGCAGACCACGATATGCCACCTGCAAATGAAACTCAAGCAAAAACACAACAAACCCTGCTCTGTATTTTTTAATGCACAGCAGGGTAAAAATGACATTTTTAAGCCCCTGGCAACAGACAGAAACACTCCATGGTATGTTCCTCGATTTAATTCCTGGAGGGAATTTACACCCGCTTGTAAACCTGAAGACTTTGATTAGGACTAGAATTAAGGTTTGCAGCCACCCAAAACCAAAACTGATCAACCCTGCATTAGTTCTTTTGCATAATATATTCAAAAATTATTTCTGTTGTTTTAAACTCAAAAAAATTTTTTTTCTGCTCTATATAAATAAAGTGGGTTGGTGGGGACCAGCATCAAAAAAACATTTATTATACTCCAGTTTTTTAAAGCTTTGTGCGAGGAACAGACTGATGTCATTTACTAAACATATATATTTTTTTTTTATTAACTGTGGTCACCATTCACTGTCTAAAAAAGACACTTGGGCATCATTATAAATAACTCCTTTTGTGTTTCACAGACATCATACAGGTATCAAGTCATAAGGATGAGTAAATGAGGACAGAATTTCCATTTTTGAGTGAACGGTCTCTTTAAAACAAGCAGTAGGTCTGAGTTTGGCAGCTGACATCCCTCAAATACAGATCTCAGTGAAGGCCTACACGTTTCTGCAGTCAGTTGCAGATAAAGGTAGCTGGAGGACACCATGAAGACTGGCACATTTCCTGGTGGTGAGAGGATTAACTAACCGCAGTCACGACAAAATACTGACATGAACATAGATGCACTAAAGAGAAACTGAGGCAACGGGAAACAGAAAAACACATTAGAAGGACAGATGACACATTTAGGAAATACCCCTGCATCAACAGTAATGTTGTTCATTGGAAATCTGTCTATTTTTCATAGTTGCCCGCAAAACAACCTCACCTCTGATACTGACACTCATAAAAAGTATCAGTAAAACTATCTTGCCTGTGCAAAAGCCACTACCACAATGCTAGGGTGATCCGGGTGGTTACCAGGGTTCTAAGATTCTTGCCTTTATAAATACCACAAACTAACCTAAAAGCTAACATGAACAGATAAGCAAGAGATGTCTATAAAAAGAAGTGGTGTAATGAAATACAGCAAAACTCATCAGTACAATTGTACAAAATGGTGGATGTAGGTTTCATTAAAGATGTGCTGGACACTTTCTCTACAATCATTTGTACAGGTGATCATAATTATCCCTCTACAATACCATTTAATCAGTGGGATGTCAAATGAGGCTGATCTAAAACATTTTACCCACTGGCTCACTAAATGGTTTGATTTACCCTTCAGGCACAACCTTACATTGTCTCCTTGCAGGCAATCACTGCAATGTGATTAAAATAAATGCTTTGCCTACACACACGCTACGTTTTAACCGCTTTGGGAGGAACAAGCAGTGGTAATTATGGCATTTTGGGCATCTTTTGTGGAGAAAGAAATTTTTTACGCAAGCACAGAGCAGTTCAGAGGGTACAAGCTCAGGGCTTTGCAAAACACAATATGATAAGTACGTTGCCATGGTTACATGACACCGGGGCCAAAAGGGTGGGAAGGATGGCGGTGATGGCCTACAGCTGAAGTTCATCTAGCGAGCATTTTATCCGTTTGAACCTGGAGAAAACTTTTCTATGCTGGTAAATGTTGTGCTGGCAACTAAACTATGTGAAAAGTGAAGTCAGTAGGTGTTGTGGAATAGCAGTCATAATGCACTCAGACTCAGAGGAACGCTTCACTTTTGCCTCAATAGTTTTTGATCTGATTTCTGAGGTGAAGTTTTAAAAGCCTGAAAGTAAAGTCAGGTCAGTTTAGTCACTCTCTACTTAGGAAAGGTCAAAGTGTTTAAAGGTCTCAGACAGTTTCACTTTATCTGAATGGCACGTCCCTCTTCTTAAACTTTCCTTTTAATCTGTGCGAGAAACAGAGAAACTCTGATCCACATCATTTACGTTTTAAATTACTTTAACAAAATACATAAAATTGGACAATGAAATATAATTTCATAAAATAGATACACACAAGATTATGGTAACACTCCAGGTCAGGACTAAAGTCTATACACAAGATCAATGTGTAGAAAATTTGAAGTTTCAGAAGTATGATCTCTGTCTTCAACAGCAGCTGTCCAGTCAAGACCATTGATATGTGATGTCAAATCATTGACAGATACCAGTTCTGTTCCTACACCTGACAGAATTTCACTCTCCACTTTCCTGATGTCCAAGCATCTTTTTTAACTTCTTAAATTTGTTTTTCCCTATTCTGTTCTTTTTTCTCACTTTGTTTTTCTTCTCAAACTGGTTGTCCTTCTCCTCTTTCTTCTCTGCTGCTGCAGTCTTGGCATCTCCATTTAGCTTCTGCTTTTTGTTGAGTTTTTTAGCATCTCCATTGACCTTTTGCTTCTTGTTGAATTTCTCACCCTTTTGTGAAGCCTCTCCATCTAGCTTGGCAATTTTGGCCTTTTTAGGACCTTCTGTTTTTGTATGGTTAGGTTTTCCTTTACTTTTCTTCTCAATGAGGGGCAGCTGAGCATTATTCTGTGCTAACTTCTTGCCAATGGTGGTCTCCTCCCGAGACGATGTTTGCTTCTGCTCCTTAGATTCAGTTTTCTTAATCTCCTCTGGTGAGCCTTTAATCTCCATTTTTGCAGATGCAACTTCATTCTCTAAAGGAAAACAAAGCAATACAATTCAAATCAGATACAAAATCTCCACAGCCGACTTTACATCTTAAGGGAAAAAGGCTGGGAAAAATGGTACACACCTGTTTCTCTTGGTGTGGTGGGGATGACATTTGAGATCTTCTTTAACTTGGCTACAAAAAATCCATCCATGTTGTGGGAGTGAGGGTAGAAGCGGCAAGATAGTTTGAGGGAGGGATGAAACCGCCACTCCTTAAATCTGTTCAGAGAAGAATCTCTTATTTTCCACATGCTCTTTACAACTTTTACGTTTCTGGCTATTGACTTGGGAAAACATGATTCCTACATTTCTCTCAGCTGTATCTTAAATAAGGCCTTATTCGTATTACCTGGTGAATCCCTCTTTGCCAAAGTCCAGTCCTGTGGGAACCAGCTTAACATTTCTCTTCTTTAAAGCATAATCCACCACCCACTCGTTCTCCTCCACCTATAAAGACGACAAATCAAATCTCCATAAGAAACACACTACAAGATAAACAAACACACTATGATGGATGATGAGGAATCTATGGACATTTCAACAAGTCCTAAATTATCCTAACTCTGACACAAAGAATGACACAGCTCATTCTTTGTTTTTTGTCTGAACAAAGATCTTGAGGAATAACATCAGTGCAGTATATTTTACCATAATAGAGCAGGTGCAGTAAATGAGGTATCCACCGGTTGCAGAGTCAGCATTCACAGAGTCAATGGCAGACAGGAGAAGCTCCTTTTGCAGGTGTGCCGAACGGAGAATATCAGCTTCATCCTGAGACACAGAAAGAGAGATTTTAGAATTCTGCAGGGGACAAGTTCCATGTAATACAAAACAGAATACAAAATAATGAGGCAGAAGCAGTCACGACCATGTCAAGGAAGCAACTGGGTTATCTTCAGAATGGAATCACCTTGCCGGTTTTCACCGATGGATCTTTGGAGATGACTCCTGTACCTGAGCAAGGAGCATCCAGTAACACTCTGTCAAAACCTCCCATCACCTGCCATTCAAAATATAACACTTCAGATCAGACACAATAACGACTGTCGACACATTACAATCTGAATTAATTTCATGACATTCCAATTAATGGCACAGCAAGTGATTTCTGAAAAACGCTGTTGAAAATTAAAAGAAAGAAAGAAAGAAAGAGTGAATTACTTGCTAGATGTCTGTTTTGTGTATGTGTGGCTGTGCAAATAGGAAAATCAAAGTGGATGGGACCAGTCACCACAACAACATAACACTCTTGTAGCCAATCAGCAATAGAGGGTGTATACATGAGCTGTTAGTCATAGCCTGTGTTGCATTGTGTGTTACTGAGGGCGGTGCAATTAAGGAAGGGGTGTGTTTGTTTGAGGGTTGATTTAAAATATCAGTTTCAAAGACTGTTAAAAATGCTAAAAAAAATGCATTTATTTTACACCCTTATTAATAACAATCAATGTAACCTTACTAATACGTGTAAATAAATGATCCAGGAGGCAAGGGTGACTGGACAGAATATCAGAAGGGGCACATGACTGTAGAGATGTTCTTGTAAGGCAAACACACCTTGGGAAACTGTCTGCCATCATAGCTGCAGATGACAGTGTTGGTGACACCGAGACGATGAATGTTTCCCACAACACTCTTCAGTCTGTCTGCACTGGCATCATTAGCCACTATTGTGCCTGTGTTTCTCATTAACTGAGCTGAAACACAAAAATTAAACATTCAAAAACAGCCCTGCTGCTTATTTTATACTAAACATTTCACAATTACATTTATGCATTGGACAGGTGCTTTTATCCAAAGTACCCATTATTAAAATACCCACTATTAAACACATTTTTATCAGTAGGTTGCATTGCTGCTAACACAATGCCCTAACAACTGAGCTACAGAAACACAGTATCTCAGAATGACAAAACATGTATCAATTCTAATGGCTTTTTATACTTTGCTCACAATCAGAAAGATTGCAGCTTAAACTGTTCCATAAAAAGCCACAATCTTTATATGTAAAAAAAAAAATGCTCAGAGATTAGCCCCACAGTTAGTATAATTGCTACAGGGAAACATGCTCACCCATATATGTGGTTTTGCCTCCTGGAGCAGAACTCATGTCTAACACTAACTCCCCCTCCTGGGGAGACAGCGCCATTACAGGCAGAAATGAAGACGCTCCTTGTAGCATGTAGTGGCCTGCCAAATATTCTGGAGTTGCTCCTGTATGACAGAAATGACATGACAGTTATCATTATGCTCAAAGCTTTTGGTAATCAAATTTAAAATGTAAAGAAAAAGGCATTGACCTATGGGAACAGAGGAGTCATAGATAACCAGCCCCACTTTGGACCATTTTCCTAATGGATCCAAGTTTACTCCTCTGTTAATGAGAGCCTGTGGTTAGAAAACCAGCCATCAAATTAAACACATCACTTCGGCCCAGTTAACAACAGAGATAAGACAGATTGCAGTTTACACCTGGTATTAACATGGGACACACATCCATCTCCTCTGTCCACATACATTCACTACATCAATGTTACTGTATGTTAGGAAAACACACACAAAAGTCAGCACACTTTGTCTTATGGTTCGTTCATTGCATGCTGATGTCAAGCGAAACAGTACTTATATGAAGTTGAAAAGTGCTTTCCATTTTTAATTTAATTGTTATTGTACACCATATAACATTTTTAGGAAAACGTTTAATTGGCATGAGTAAGCAGTCCTGTGATGCTGTCTAGAATTAATCGGGATGAACTGGCCTTTATACTACATATGTTTAGACAGATTTTCACTTTGTTGCATTTCTGTGTGTTTCTATAAGTACAGAAGTTTGTAACATGACCTTTGGTACAAAATGTCACAATATTTTGTTTAAAAAAAAATTTAACCTGAGCTAAGTCTCTCCTTCTGGTCTTCAGTGTGTTTGTTCTTATGGTGACTGGCCTCTGAACCTCATTTGACTCAAGAAAATCAACGAGCTGAAATAGAAAACAAGTTGTGCACCAACCAACACATAAAATATAATTTCTTAGGTCTTCCTGCAATTTAAATAACTACTTTCTGATAAACGTGCTGTCAATGCATATAGAGATGGAAGGGGTGTGGCCATCCATGCCTTCAGATTTGACAGACAGTTCATCTATCCTGTTAGCATAGCCACACACCTTGAGAGGAAGCAGGTGGGCGGTACTAAAACAGGAAATGTCTCTAGTCAGCAACTGAACTTCTGCATAGTTCATTTCGGCCTGAGACTAACAACCCGTAATGCTAAGCAAATACATCTACATCTAAGCAAAAACAGATACGCACCTCTGAGAGAGGAAACAGGTCCATGAGTTTGCCAATAAGGAACTGGTTGTAGCTGTAATAGGTGCAGAGGTCAGACTGCAGAAGAGAGAGATACTCTGATCTCTCTTTGCCCTCCTCTCTCCTCTCACTGAAGTGCGTCAATACATCGACATTATCCTTGATCCTCTGATGAATGCTTTGCAGGTCCACAGGTAAAACACCTACAGCATTAGAGACAGAGGAAAGGGGGGTTAAAACACACTTCTGAATGAGAAACTAAAACACAAGTTTTATCAGTAGTTTGCAGTCATGACTCACCCTCTTTCTGTCTGTCTGTAGTTGTAGGCAGTTTGAATTTGTCCATCTCATCAATGTTTACCTGCACGGTATCCTCCTCTATTTCTTCATCACTTTTTTCCTCTGCTTCCTCATCACTCATATCTTCCTCCTC
>JAZGTK010004327.1:0-21016 GCA_036877625.1 Ambastaia sidthimunki | reverse complement strand
CGCCCTGACACCACACACACTAATACCCCTCTCGCCCTGACACCACACACACTAATACCCCTCTCGCCCTGACACCACAAACACAAATACCCCTATTCCTCTGACACTACACATACACACACACAAATACTGTCTCCCCCGACACCACATATACACAAATTCCCTTTCCCTGACACCACACACACGCACAAATGCCCTTTTCCCTGTCACCATACACACCTTCTGTACAGACACACAACAGCCTTCTACCCTGACACCACACACACACATACACACAAAAAATACACTTTGCACCTTTAGACTGGATCTTTGAGCTGTCAGATCAGAACCCTGCTGAGATTTTATCTTCAGTATGACAGACACACTGTGATTTATAGAGTAACAGTGTCTGCGGCTGTTTTTCTGCACTTATCTCCACAGCAAGAGTGTAAATATTCTCATGGTTCACACTGGAAGGGTCATTTTTAAGATTAAAGCCGGTTCTATCTTCATTACTTAAAGACAATGTTCCAGATGGTTTCCGTATTTATGGTGTTTGACGAAGTCTGTAACCTAACATTTTTGTAAGAGGATTGTAGAGTCACACTTGCATTAGATGACCTCAGAATCACTTAGAAGTAAATGCAAAAAGTGAATTGAAAAGGTGAAAGTGGGCTCCAAAATTATTTATCTACAAATTCCACTCGGTTTGATCACTGTATGTGACCTAAAAATATTTATTGTCAGAACTGGCCATTAAATACTTCCTCTGCTGTTGTGAGTCAGTGAGGTCACTGTATTTGTAAGTCATTTCATTTTTAGTTCTCTCTATCAGTGTGTGATGCATTATGATTCTGATACCTTCCATCTGGTCCAAAGACACACAGATGCCACAGGTAGGACTGAAACATCTGTCAGGCACAAAGTTCTAAGCAAAGTTCAACCCATTTTTACTGCAACCATTCCAAAGAATTCCACAGATTTCCCCCCAAAATTAGAATGCGGAAAATACGAGAAAAAAGTAGAATTCCTGCGCTGTGATTGGTTCAGAGGCACAGACAAAGGTGAGCTGACTCCTCATATGAGGATGGTTTGTTAGAGGACAGCCATGTTCCCACACACACCCTCTGGTATCTTTGTAAATCCTGGCTCAAAATTTGGACTCTCCACACATGAGTCTGTGATTATTTATTCTCTCACGTGTTGTTCTGTTGGGCCAGCAGATGTTCTAAGAGTTTCTCTGCATTTTTGTTTCCTGCTAAATAAACGCAGTGAGAGGAGGCTGTAACACTATCAGTGCCACCCACTGACAGTAATATTGATGCAATAAGTCAGTGTGTGTGTGTGTGTGTGTGAGGGCGATCAGGGCCACCCTGAAGTGTCTGCTGGTGTCGTGACCCTGAGGATTGGTGACCTCTCGTGTGCAGCAGGTCTTTTCTCAGGGGGAGAGCCTTTTAGCCCATAAGACCGTGGAACCTTTTCCTGGAGCTTACCAGAAATATTGTTTTCATGAATCATGTTGTTATAACCCACTTCACATGATGTTAAACATTTCGGCGTGGATATCCAAACTCATGGTTTTAGTGAAGGCAGCTGTAGACTTCCTCTCATGTGACACAGTTTTCTTTTGTTCTGACATCTGCATTCTTTTCTCCAGCTCTGATTTCAAAGAATGAGAAGTCAAGTAAAGTTAACTAGGTCTGATCTGTATCTGATGGAACTTTGAGCTTTGCACTCTTATGTCTGATGTCAGATATTATCTGATTATTAGTCTGGTCGATATTTGGCTCTGTGACCAGTCAGGCTGTATTGTCAATTTCTATTAGCATTCTGCGTAATCGCAAACTTATGATGATGCCTGATGCCACATTTCAGCATGTTAATGAGAAGCATGTTTCAGCATGAGAAGGTCAAGCACATGCAACGGTATGGATAGCAAGATAACCTGATATTCATTATCCAGATTCCAGGCTAAAGCCTACATCACCAAGACACAAATGGACCCCACAGACAGGAGATAAGAATAGATTTCAGACTAAACAAACATACTTGCAAACATTTACTTCTGGCCTGTCTGAGGACAGAGAGGGAATCTGAGGTGATTGGATACCTCAAAGTGCCTCCAGTCATAAACAGCAACAGGTGTTTTCTTTCCCTGTAGGATACTCTCATCTCCTCTTTTCCACACACTCACATGGTCCTCAAGGGGCTCTGCAGGTACTCCTGGGTGGTCAGTGCCCTTTTAATTTTAGTAGTATAATTGTGGTTTATCTAATATCTGCCACTGATATGTAGAGAAGTTTATGGGATTATGGGTAAATCAAAGAAGGTCCTGACAGATGAGTATAGAAAGAAGATTCTGGCCACTTTATTTATTTATCTCTCTGTCTCTCTCTCTCTTACACACACTTATTTACATTTATGCATGTGGCAGACGCTTTTATTTGAAGTGACTTACAGTGGGCTTTAAGAAAACGTTGAGAGAATGTTTACTGTTAGTTACAGGAACACTGCAAACACTAATGTGTCTTTTCTGTGTTTTTAGATGAGGAGTCTTCTGGTCTGAATGGGTTCCTGCACGTCATCGTTCATAAAGCTACAGGCTTCAAAGAATCAGCCAGTAAGTCAAACCGTCTCGTGTGTGTTTGTGTGGGCAGAGCTGGCAATACCATCCGTGGGCCAAATTTTAAAAATGGTCCTGATAAATGAAGGAATTAATATTGTATAGACCAGCGTGGTACAGTATAAACCATTGTGAGGGTCACGACTCACATTTTAGCAGAACGCTGGTCAACACAGTTACTTTGTTTCACTATCCCAAGAACAACATCAACATCATATGTTGGGAAATAGAGAGAGATGGTGTTTTTGAGAAACTGCATGTTTTTGCATCTGTTTTCCTAAACTGAACTTCCCATCAACAAGCTATTGACTAAAGAACACCAGCATAAAGGGAAAGATACGGTGAAAGCCAGTTATGTAAGCAAACACACCTTAGACCTTCATTATTTACACCGGTCACAGTGATACCAATAAAACCACATGGAATCTGAATCTGCCTGGAAACACGCAGCACAGGACTGAAGCTCATACTGTAACAGTGTTTGCACATGATAAATACGATGAGGCTACACTTAGTATTTCTGCAGTGTATCGCATGCAAACTGAGACCAATATACCAATATTCTCTACTGAGTTACTGTACGCTTCAGTATACAACAGAGCTCGCCGAGCAGAACACTGTATCCCACAATGCAATGCGCTGGACCTGACATTACATTTTCGTTGTGATGAATGAAATGGAAGTAATATTAGCCGTGTCTTTTAATGTCTTTTTCTTACCTCATTATTTGATCGTAAGACGTGAGACTTTTGAACACAAAATTGGCCCAAAAAATGCAAAATAGAACTACATGTGCCACTTTCTGAATTTAACATGCACGTGGCCATTTGAACGGTTACATTATAATGCTGTTCAAATGTTCTTCAGTATTTAATACATATTTGTTTTACATGCTATTTTGTTAACAATAGTTTGCAGTGTACAGTGTGTACTTTAGAGTATGCAGTAAGAAGTATGTAAGTATTCTATTTTAAACCGTCTGTGTGGTATTAAAACCCTTCAAAACTTAAACAGACAAAAGCCTGTGCAAGGGATAAAATAAGCGCACTGTGGGAGTTAGTCAAGATGTATGACACATGGAAACTCCTCTTTTACATAAGTTGATGTAACAATATCTCTCTTCTTAAAATCCCTCTGCTCAATCACCCAGATTAATTTACTCTGATTCTGCCAATTTTATGATTTATATGGAAAAACATGTTCTAAGAGTGCAGTTCCCATATTGCAAATATGAATATTTGCACATACATTTACACAATACGAGGTCGACTCAAACACCTGTGAATATGTATAACAAGAGCACATGGCCTGTAGTCTCTGTGGATCAGTTTGTGTCTGATAATGATTAGACATCTGTTTAAAAACTCTTAGTAAAGACTGCCGACTGATTCAAAGAGCTGCTGCGTGGTGTGCGTCCTGCAGATGCTTGTTTTATAGGTTTATCAAGACATTTGTTGTGGCGTTTGTGTTGTTGTCTTATATGTGCCGATGTGTGTAAATGTGTTCAGCGTATGCAGGTGTTGGTGTGTGAATATCGGTTTATATTGAGATGTACTTCCTGTTTGAGACAGAGGAGGTTACCCGCCTCAGCCACCGACTGAATTCTCCTCTCAGAGCTTTTATTAACAGTCTTTCTGACAGGATATCCAAATCCTTTGCTCTGGGCTAGAAGGGAAAACTGGGTCATTGAATTTGGCTTCCTGATAGAAAGAGTTTGAGGCAGAAATACTGACCCACAATATTAACCACAACTATTCTTTTTCTGAAAGGATAAGGCCCCCCAAAAATGATACTTTGACCATTTATTACCTTTGAGGCATCCCAAGAGGATATGACTTCTTTCAGCTGAACACAATCAGACTTATATAAAAAGTTAAAATATATTTTGTTAAATGGTTCCCGCATGTCTCGTGACTAGAGTTGTGACAAAACGTGCATTCACGAACCAATAAAATTTGACGTGACATGAAGCCAGCATGCCGGTATGTTCAGTGCAGTCTTTCATATAGATATACATACATTCAAACACATTCGCTCACAAAACACACTTAAAATAGTACTTTTTACAAGTATCATTTGACTTCACAAGGCATTTGTAACCCCCTGGAGTCGTATGGGTTGCTTTTATGATGGATGGATGTGCTTTTTGGAGCTTCAAAATAATGAAAACCATCCACTGGCATTTTAAAGCTGGGAAGAGGCAGGATATCATTTAATATAACTCAGATTGTGTTTGGCTGGTAGAAGGAAGTCGTATTCTTCTAGGATGCTTTGAGTGTGAGTCATTTATGGGCAAAATATAATTTTGGGGTGGACTAATCCTTTAACACTTACAATAAACCTTATATTCTATTTTTCTTCTTGCTGAAATGTTGTCTACTGTGTACTGTGTGTGTCTTCTTTAATTTCTCTGATCTATTCCAGTCATCTCTTTACATTTAACATATTTCTGTTCAATTTAATTCAAGCAACAAATTCATTTAAATTATCTGATATTGCAACAGGTGTAAGTCAATAGAAAATGCAGCAAATTTGTGTTGATTTAGGCAGATCATGACATGCATGGCTTCTACACCCTCATGTGTGTGAATGGATCAGATGACATATGGCTCTCATCAGCTCATCACCATCTCATTTCATCTGAGAACATCAGCCTCAGGATGTTCTTCCTCCTCATGACCACACTTTTCTGTCTTATCCGGTGCAGATTACCATTGTGTGGGGCAGGCGGCAATAAACATTTGGGACAGATTTAAAACAAGAGTTAAACTCTTTGTGTAGTAACAGCACCATTTATCTTCAGCCACATATGCACCAAAGTGTCAAACCTCTTGAAATTATTTATTCATCACTTTTAATATAATGAAACGTTCTTTTAACCACAAACAGTGCACTGTATTCCACTGAAGACCTTCTGTTACATCTGAACCCTTTTTAAAACACGTCGCTGTGAAAGGGTTGCTTTCCATAGATTTAAATGATACCGGTCAACCTGGTTACCCTGGAGCATAACAGGCCCTCACTTTCCTGATTCTTTATAAATACACTTCCTGTTCTCTAAAGATCTAGGTTTCTGTGCCTGGCACAGCTAAAAACTAAAGCCTCCCCTGACCAGAGGAGAGATATAACCGCCCTTATTTCATGTTTTGATTGAGAACGAGGCCATTAGGCCTGCAGGAAATGAGACTTACGTGGAGAAATCCTGATGGAGATGTTTTGAAGAACAGCTCTGCTGAAAAGGTCAAGACAGGTTAAGGTCTTCTCAACATTTAAGAACTCATTCTTTTCACCTAGTGACATATTTTTGTAGCCCTAATGCAACATAAAACCTGTGGATCAGCTGTGAAATTATTGCTTTAAATGTACAGTACCAGTCAAAAGTTTGGAAACACTCATTCTGTATTAATTGTTTTTTTTTACATTTTTGATTAATAGAAACTCATCAAAACTATGAAATAACTTAATTATGTTTTGACTAAAGAAAAATTAAAATTGTAAAACAACAGAAAATTTCTAACAACAGAAATTATCTTTTTTTTTGTCTTTCCTAATTTTAAACATTTAAGCAAACACCTTCAGATGAAAAGATTTTTACAATGATAGGAAATTACATCATTGTTTGTAGCATGTAGTGTTCATCTTGTAAATACATACAGAGGCAGCATCATTGATCTTTATTCTGTGTAGACAGAGTGTATGTGTGTCATACTGTATAGCCTCATTAAAAACCAATACACCCGGCCCTTTTTATTAACATACATGTTACAGATCCGTCATTAATAACTGCACACGCATGTCAGACCTGCTCTCACAGCCTCACAGTGTCTCTAGTGTGACAGCACCAGTACACTCAGTGAACATCACCTCATTTCTTGCCTGTCTCCAACATACACCACACGATTGCTGAGGTCAGAGGTCACAGCGAGTTGTAATTCATCATGTTGTCATGGGGTCATGCCCACTGCAGTAATGTGATAAAGTTCAGTGGCTATGAGGGAAGTGTGTGCAAACACAAGCCGTTTGCTGGTTTTGATGCGAGACACACATGGCCAGATAAATTGATTAGCCAAATGCTGAGTTTGCTGGTGGCTTTTCCTTTGTGCATGTGTGTGTTCTTGTACCATTGTGGGGACCAAGGGCAGCAAGATGTTACTTGACCATATATTGGGAACAAATTTGTACCCAAAAGTCAACAAAACCTGACAAATCTGAGCAAAACCTTTTGTAAAAATAAAAATACAATAAAAATATAGTAAAAAGTTTTTAAAATAGTAAAAATTCAGAAAGTTTTCAGTTAGGATTAAAAGGTGGGTTGGTATTGTTAGTTAAACTAGCTGCGTATAAAAACAATAGAAGTCTATGAAATGTCCCCGTTTATATAGATAAATATATATAGATATAGATAATAGATATATATAGATATAAGTATATAGATAAAAGTAAATGTGTGTGTGTAGCAGTGTCCCTTTCCTCCACTGTGTTGTGTGTCAGTATTGACACATGTGGATGTATTTGATAATAGATGGTAATAGTGGGGAAAAAGACTTTTTAAGTACTGACAACACATGTGCCCAGCAAGCCCTTCAATTTAATACTTAAATCTGCCTTCATTAATACACACAAGAAAATTAATGATACTGAGTCATTCTGTTTACTTAAGTTGCACTAAATTTGCTTTCATTTTTGACAGAGAGGTTGTGGTACAGTGGTTTTAACCAGAGGTAAACAAATAATAATAGTAATATTAATGCTCTGAAGAAGTGAATATTTTGCTATGTAATATAGTTCATTAGGTATAGACTGTTCACGGTTGCCAAGCAACATAGTAACTTAGCACAGTAACTTAGCACAGTAACTTAGCACAGTAACTTGTCTTTTACAGGTTTCAGTTATGTATCTGTGTTAAATGTTTACTTTCTCATACATTATTCTCTTCTCTACAGATCTGTACTGTACACTGGAGGTGGACTCGTTTGGCTACTTCGTCAGTAAGGCCAAAACCCGTGTGTTCAGAGACACAACAGAACCACAGTGGAATGAGGTCAGCTGTTCAAATCTGGGTGCACTGGCCAATCACAAGCATGTATCTGTGATTAACTCATTTTTCCTTCAATAGGAGTTTGAGATAGAACTGGAGGGTTCTCAGTGTCTGCGGATCTTGTGCTACGAGAAGTGTTACGACAAATCAAAACTCAACAAGGATGATAATGAGATTGTGGACAAGATCATGGGAAAGGGCCAAGTACAGGTAGGTCAAAAATACAAGCACACTAGACTGGTTTAGAGAAAACCAGGGACTTCCTTCCAGGTTTCCTAATGCGACTCATTTTATTGTTGTCTGGTATTAGCGTGTGCTTTGCAGATGCTGTATTGCGTTGGCATATTTTTGACATGGGAAGCATTAGTGCCTGAGAACTTATGGCTTACATTGTGTCTTTCTCACACATGTGGGAAATATCTCAGTTAAACTTCACAGAGTGTGTATGTGTTGAGAACAGAGTGTATGTGTTTTGTGGACTTTGGTAGACATTTGAAACTGTTGTCAGAAGTGTCATCAACGTGTCCAGTATTCTCAAAAATTCCCTGGATGGAAGAATTTTCAGAGACTCACATGATTTTAGACTCAAGCGCTGTTTAATTTACGGTAATAAATTCCTCATTGATCTCATATTCTAATAGCAGCATAATTCTTCTCCACTCATGTCACTGTTAATCTGTGTTTTGTTTTGCTAGCGTCCACATTCCAACTTCCTGTCAAACTGTTATTCTAAAATTATTCCTCACATTCTTTCTCGTCTTCTAAATCTGGGGCAGCTTGTAGGGTTAGAAAAAAGGGGAGGTTTTATTGCAGTGATGGTTTATTTTAGGTTCATGTTTGTGATTTTTGTTTGTGCTTATAGCCAGAGGTAAACTAAGAGCAGGAGAGTTGATTCTCTGTTTTCACAGAATATGATGTGCATATAATTCCCATAAACACACACGTGACACCACTAGAGGCTAAACAGAGAGAGAAACATAGTTATTGTCTTTGGGGAACTGAGATGCAGATGAGATGATTTCATGTTTCTGAGGGTGCAAGCGAAATAGTAGCTCACTCCCCATAAACTAAAAACCTGGTAAACTAAAAATCTTCTGGTATAGACCAATAGTGACCTTTTGTTTAGCATATTTACCATTACAGATATTTTCATTTGAATTCTCAATTATTAAAGGAGCATGATAAAGATGGTTCTTAAACCTGTAGGCTGATATTTTGGAGCTCTTTTAAAGAAAGTTCACTGTTTTTACACAGATTTACAACATGAATGAGCATTTGTTTGAAAACTAACACAATCTGCTTATATAACAGAAACTTAGACAAGTACCTCTGCAGTGTGAGAAGGGCAGAGCCGCTCTTATATACAGTAAGAGTATTTCACACAGAACTTTAGTATGTGTGACCCGTGGCCTACTTCACTCTCTTATGGTGTAAAGTGTATTTTTAAGAGATATTTGGTTGCTTGGCCTTCTAGTTAATACCTTCCTTCCTGCACAGGAAGTTGCTTCTGATCTGCCTGTGAGAGGCCTTGTTTGTATCTGGGGGATGTTTAAATAAGAAGGTGTGTTTTGGTGGTGAGGATGGGGGCTGGAGTTAGCAGGTTGAGACTGAGGCAGTATTAGATTCATTTAAAAGACATTTACAGGTTATTACAGACACCTGCTCAACGATCCCTCAGGCTGTTTGTCTATAATACATTTGCAGAAATCAATGTGGAAGCCTAAAACTTTCTGGATCCATTATGCTGTAACATTCATTTAATTAATGGTGTCTGCTTAGGACAAAATCAATATTACTATTGCTCACACTTTGGGTTCGAGATGATAATAAACCCCAACCATAAGTTCATAGTGTAACATCCTGCATCATTTACCATGGACGATTCCTCAAATTATGTGGCTTGTTGGGGTGTGTTATTGCATTTCTAATTGCTTCACACATGTGTTTGTGTGTGTGTCATGATATTATCATGTTTTTGGATATGTAACCTAGTAGTATTGGTGTTCAGTCAGCCATCCAATACCATGGTACTGTATATATCAAAATACCATGGTGTTACTATGGAACCGTTACTGTACCGTTACTGTACCATTGTAACCCTACAATACTTTTCTTTAGCAATAAAAACACATAGTTTTCCAAACGAACGAAGTTCTCCGTCAGATTATGTAATGTTGTGAAAGTGTTGCAGTCATGGGTACTCACGGCTGATCTTCTGTTTAAATCTTGCCCTCCGAGCGTCTGGTTTCCTAACTGTTCTGTTTGAGGTGGATGGAGCCAAAATGTTTCCCTTCCCTCCCTGGAGAGATCCTGATTTATTGAACAACTTTTTGGCTCCTACATGTAGAAATCCTTAAATGGTCATATTGTAACAGCTCCTTCTGCTTTTAATACACCCTGTTACTTTAGGGAGATGGAAAAGTTATATGTCCATGAAGCATAATGATTATGATTTATGTTTAAAGCGAGGGTAGTTTTATAAGATGTTGCCAGTGACAACTGAATGCATTCTTATAAAAACATGTTGCTGTTGAGGAAGACAATGATCAGCCTTCATCTGCATACCTGCATGGCTCATGCCAGGTCCTAACCAGGCTCAGAACAAAGTTTGTGGGGACGGGTGGTTTATCTGCACACACTGAATGTGAAATACTGTGCACTAACCCTAACAGACTAACATCCACTCAGAACATGTTTAATGTTTAATGTGTAAGCATGTGTGTAGTGGGATTTTGGACCAATGGGATTGCCTGGTGGGTAGGGTGTCGTATTCACTGGTTGAGATATGCAAATCACATTAGCATGGGAAAGATTTGTTGCCTGAAGGTGTGTTCAAACTGAAAATGGTTGCCAAGGTGCTCTACTGATGATTGCTACTGTAGTAGACATTCTTATTTAGCCGCTGTGTCCAGTTGTTCCAACCCTTGATGCTTGGTGTTCCTCAAAGCCTGGTAAAGCCCCTGGACCATCATTGAGTCAGGAGCTGGTGTGCTCCATTACCTTCATTCAGCTTAGTGGCTTAGGACTACTGGGAGATGACCTTTGACCCCTGTGTCTTTCATCAGTACCCATCCGCTAAAGAGCTTTTAAGTGCTGTTATACAGAGAAGAAAGGTCACCAGGCAGCACTTCTCACAGAAAACCAATCATTACCTGTCTAATGCATTTGCCATTCAACTACAAACACGCATATCATGTCAAACTAGGATTTAAGAAGGTTGCTTGGTTGTTGTGATGTTTGTTGTGACACACACACATACACACACACACACACACACACACACACACACACACACACACACACACACACACACACACACACACACACACACACACATATATATATATATATATATATATATATATATTCACCCCATGTATACAGTACCAGTCAAAAGTAACTTTAAGAGGAATGTTATGACTAAAGAAAAGTATATTCTAGCATATTTATTGCAGTCACCCTTTACCTAAAATTTACAAAAGTGTTTCCAAACTTTTGACAGGTAGTGTATATCTATATACGTGTGTGTGTGTGTGTGTTTAGATCTTATATTTCCTGCACAGCTATGGAAAAGATTTGCTTTTTTCCTTACAATAACACTTGATTTCAAAACTTGTCATGCTGTATGAATTTATGTTAGATTTATGTTAGCTTATCATACCTAAACGTTTTCTGTCTGAAGTATTTGAAGTTTGTGCCTTCTTTTAGTTTTGTCAGTCTGATAATAATCAACTGCTGAAACACTTCATCATATTAACCAGAGTGAGTGTAATATATAGAGAGACAGTGATTTAAAGCTTCCCTCTGTAGTGGCTTGTTATATAACACCACAGATGACAACCACAGCACCTCACAGACAGGAAATATGTAAGATCACATTTACCCCTCTCTGCACCAGCCTCCTACCCTCTCCGTCAGGAATTCCTTCTCTCTCCCTCTTTCGCTGTTATCTTATTGTCGAGTTGTGATCATCTCTCTGTGTGAGGTCAGGATCCTCTCTGATACCTGTCAGCTTGTGATTGTGTCAAACAATATCATATTTTATATATGAGACTTTTGTGTGTAAGTCACCTCTGTTATGATTGGCCGATCACTTGCATGTAAAATGAGTTAGAGGTTACAGGGTCAGAGTAGTTGACACTATTTCATCCTTTAAAAGCATTTTTGCAACTACTGTTAAAATGTCAGGAACAAACGAATTCAAACTACTTTGTGATTTTTTTTTGTGCTTATCTAACTATAGTTACAGTTATAATTATAATTACAGGTCTGAAATAATACAGGGTAACTAAACAAAGAGTTTGAAAACTTTACCACACAATGGTTCCGTTCTTAATGTTATTCCATCTGTAGAACAGCATGTCCTGTTTCAGTTAGTATTTACGTCACCCCTGTAACTCGAACTCGAACCCCTTCAAAACAGAACCTCACCTCACTCACCCCCACCATGTCCCCTATGGATTCCCAGCAGAGGTAAATAACAGCCAATAACGTCCTCCTATTTACTTTCTGCTTTGAGATGTTTCTGTAAACCTGTGAGATCAACATCTCAAGTTGTAATTGTGTGCGAGAACAGCACAGAAACAGAAAACTTTAACATTTGAGATTGTACAGTCCACCATTCACATGTTATTTTGCAGTTGTTAATAAATATTTAACCATAAACGAAATAGAATTGTTAAAAAGAGTCCAAATTCTTTTTGGCGTAAAGTTGTGCATAAAATGTCAAAATACACAAATTTTAAAATATTAAATATTACAGACAGCTGATATTATTTCATATCCCTTTAACAGTTTGGTTTTGACCTGTTTCCATTGTTTTTGTGTGTTTGAATGAATCTGTTTTTGTGTGTTTGTGTACATAGACACTGAGCATGAATGCACATTGTGTAGTTGTTTTCCACTGTGTCTTATAACAATAATATGGTTAGTCATTAATTATTGGTTCTCTGACCATCATGTAGTTTTGTAATATGTCATGTTACTTCTGTTTCTTTCACTTTCTTTCAAATATCACAATCCCCCAGCGGCCCAGAATCTATCACCCCTGACAGATGGGTGTTTTATTGTGCCCCCAGACACATGCTCACTGTGGGGTGCAAACAATAACCGATTAGAAGGACAGATTTCTGCATATAAATGGCTTCAATTAGCCGAGGCAAACCGATGCTAGTGGCTGTCAGTGGATTCTTCAGTGTACATATGAAAGATTTGTATTTTCAACCGTTTTCATCTGTCAGATTTTATAACATCCCTGTTTCATCGTTTTTCAGGTGAATTGATTTTTTTTATAGTCTGTACACGTGTGCCCTCTTTTAGTTAGAAGGTTTTCCCTTTAAAATTCATGTGTGAAAATGATCTGGCAATAAAAGCAGAATTTAGCAGGTAGGATGAGATATAACTGGGTCATGTGTAGACAGGAAGTGGAACGCCAGCCTTAGTGAAAACCACTTATTTAGCTGAAATTCACAAAGGTTCATAGAGCTGCCAGCCAGTGTTTATGATAGTCTTTCTGAGGAAACTCTGATCAGATTTACTATTTATTGACTGTTTTATTCCCTTAGTAAGTGATCAATGGAACAAAGGGCCACTAACAGAACTGATCCGCTCAAGAAACATAGAAACAATGTTCTCCCCCCCCCCTCTCTCTCTGTCTCTCTCCCTTTATCTGTTTCTCCATCTCCTTCCCATCTCAAATCTTCATCTGTGCTTGAAGAGCTCACAGCAGTAAGATTAAAGGGATTTATTGAAGCTACGGAGGAGACAAACATTACAGTTCAACACTATCCCTCTTCATATTCCACATCACTAGTATAAATCAGCTCTTGCATAAACATTTACATTTACTCATTTGGCAGACGCTTTTATCCAAGGCAACTTACAGTGAACTCAAGGTATACATTTTTTTTATCAGTACTTGTGTTCTCTGGGATCAAACCCACAACCTTTGCGCTGCTAACGCAATGCTCTACCAGTTGAGCTACAGCAATACAGCCTGGGTCCTACAGATTCCTAAAGCACTGACTGTCCACTAACATGTCAACAGAACAGAGAGCTTTCTTCTCCCAATCATGTTACCTTCAAGCTGTGACCTCATCATCACACAGTCTGTGTGTATGAAACATTACATAATCACAAATAATCACAGAAACAAGCAGCTGTGATGAAGTCCAGCTGGAGTATTTACTCAGTGAGAATAAAAACCAGAGAATGTGAGAGAGTGATGATGATAATGATGAGAGAGAAAGAGGAGAGGAAAATGAAGAGCATTGTGCAGATGGTTTTTCATAATGTGTTATTAACCGCTCTGTGTGAGCACACGGCTCCAGTTAGCTTTGACTTCTTTTGCTCTGAATTCAGAATTGAGGTTTTGTTGGGTTTATAATATAATATTATCATATATTTATAATATTATATTATAATAAAATAATATTATAATATAATATATATAACATTTAATCATGTGTATCACAAGCGTGAGGTTGCGTCTGGAGGTTTATTTCTAAGAACAACAGAAAGAGCACATAAGAACAAAGAGAGAGAGATATGGCAGGTGGTCTAATGAGCAATGTGTCAGCATGTCAGAAACATAAATCAGTGAGGGGGCAATGTACCCGAAGCCCCACCCAACCCCCACACACAGACCTGCAGAAGCCCCCCGGAGAACACACCCATCACACACAACAGACCAGACTGTCTCTCCAGAAATACATCCTCACAGTGTCCAAGACAAAGACTTTCCACATGCAGCCATCGTTTACTGCTCACATAGTGCATTATTTTCTTATTATTTCCAAAAATCATTTTTGTGTCAAGGCTCTGTGGAAAACACCACCTCCCTCAAAAATCACACAGTGAAAATACAGCAATGTCTGCATATCTGTTCTTATTAAAAAAAATGTTCCATTTATATATAAAATCAAATGAACTTAAATGTATTATGATGCAAATGGCATTTTGCCAGAGCCACTCTTGCTGCTTGCAGAGTGTTAATTCAGTAATTTTGGCCCTGCATGCACATCTTCAGGAGAAAGAAAAGTTCAAGATTATAGCGTGTTTAATTTCACTCACCTGCTGATTTCTGTCTGTCTTTGCTTTTTTGCAAGACTTGGTTTGCCCATTATCTTTGTTTGGATTCTTTAAAATAAACACTAGATGGTTTGATTCTTTGTGATGGAATTCCTACATTTTAATTGTGTTTTTAGTGTCTTTTGCAGCCTCTGTACATGTTACTGATATAAAGAACTGATGTGAGATGCCACATGCCACTGCTGTGTGTGTTTGTGTGTGTGTGTGTGCGAGAGAGCGAGAGAAAGAGAGAGAGAGGTTGGTTAATTCTTATTCCTTTGGCACTCTCACTGGCCTCCATTCTTTCTCCTAAAGACACAGTGAGCTCACACACTCACACGCCTCTGGGCGGCCGTTTCCATTAGCAAGCCGGCTAATCAGATTTCCCATTATTAATAGTGCACAATTTTTCCCCTCAATGTAATCCGTTTTTGTTCTCTGAGGAACCAGGATGGAACACTCAGTGTCTTCTTCTTTTCCCACTCGTTTGGTTTCAAGTCTTTTAGATGTTTTCTCGTCTTGTCTTTTTCCAATACTTGCAATACTTTTTCCTTTTCTTACCTCCTAATTTCCTGTCTGTTCTCCTTCTATCTCAGTTTGTCTTTCCCTAACCTTGCCAGCCCGATGTTTTTTCTTTCCAGTGATCGATTTCTATTTACAGTATTTTTTCAGTATTTACAAATTTATTTAACTTTCATCCAAAGCAACTTACAAATAAGAGCATTTAACATTTTGCGTTAAGACCCAACAATAACCGTAACTACATTACTGAGTAGGAATAGAGCTTTACAGAAACAGGTTAACAGTATCACGGAGTCACAGTTAAACAGTGGAAAGTTATGGATAGGTCAGGTGTATGCTGAACAGGGTGGGTTGTTTATTGAACATGTTTTGTTGACAGTTTAACTACATGCAGTTAATATCAGCGAGAGTTTTTTTCATACACCATCATGACAGTAGTTCACCTCAAGAGGAAACACATAATTTTACTTAGATGTAAAGTGTGTCTATTATAGTGTAAAAAAGCTCTTTGAATCATGAATATTAGATATTGACATATAAATATAATATTATGATAATGACCACTGTGACACCCTTGCAGCGTTCTGACACATTTAGAAACATAACACATGACACTTACATTAAGCTTTCATAGCTGGAAGCGAGTGTTTTGCACATAATTCTCATTGGCTAATAGCATCTGCTAAATGACTTTCCCTCAAATCTCTCTGTGTAGAACTTCAGCAGAAGAAACTGTCTGTGGTTGTGGGTTATGTGCAGTGGCTATAGTCCAGATGTTCTCACTGCTTTCTGTTACACAGAGAACCATCAGAACATCAAACTTCTGCAAGCTCAACATCAACAGTTGATCTTTCCATCAGTATATGTGGTGAGAGTGGAGACACCACGAGATTTCAGAAATGAATGTATGTATAAGGCATGCCATAAACTTGCATGAACTATTGTTGCTTTAAATCACTTACACAGCACATATACACATTCACAAAGGAATTGTTAAAAGCCTTTTTTTAGAAAAAGATAAATGGCTTCTCTATTATACACAATTCTGAACCTACATGAACCTATTCACCTCTATAAAACACACACACACACACATGCTACAGTTTTTATAGGCCTTTCATTTTCCTCAAGTGAACCTTTAAGATCTCTCTGTGTTTGGTCAGGTTTCTTGAGTGCTGTAAGTTCTGTTACACACAGATGTCATTTCCTGAGTAAACCATTAGTCAGTAGATTACAGTTTGCTTTGCACATTTTAGTCCTGCATAGTTTTAGGTCTGTTGGGGTGAATCTCATGTTTAGATTATATTTCACCCCAAAATTAAAAGAAAGAATAACCGTGATGCCTTTTTAGGATCTTAAACATTTAAAAATCAGTTTTACTCATTACTGTAATGTTCTGTGGCAATCATGCACGATTTGTTGGCTTACTGTGGGCTACTGAAATGGTGGGGTCATGTTTCTTCATTTGTTTTTGGTGCAAAACAATGAACCGACAATGTCTTTAATGTTCATTATTGTGATAGTCACACATTCACTGTGGCTGACTGACAGTTAAAGATGACCGAAAACATGATGAGAGAGGAAAACATTGATCATTAACATCTGAAAACATCTTCTTGATCAGAGAAACCACGAGATGTCCGAGCAACACCTCACCTTTAAAATCCACTTCCTGTTCTTTCAACACACAGACGTAAGGTTTTAGAAGGCAGCTCATGAGCAGGATTTGATTTCAATTGTTTAAACTCTGTCATTTATGGTACATGTTGTGCTGACAGCTTTGTGATATGTGATACGGATGAAGGCATCACAACAGAGTGCATCAGGCTGAGATATTCAAAGCTTGTGACTTGTGATACCACACACATTATTTGGAATCCATTGGTATTGTGGAAGTTCTGTGTCTGAATGTTGGTTAGAGGTCATCTCACAATCCCTATATGGTTACTTTCATGAAGAATCTGGGATAAATTCCACTGAAATGCATGTAGTGAAGGGAGATTTTGTTTTCCTTTGTAGGGAACTCAGCACTGCGTCTGGTCTGATGCTATGGGAAACACCTTTGGTGTGACCGGTGTCTGAATCTCATGTCTAATCATGGCAATTTATTTGGTCCACAGCAGAGCTTGATGTGTATCAGATGCACCTGCAGGTATATTAGGGCCCCTGTGGAGCGTGTCATCAACCTTTTTCTTCAGCAGCCGTTTCTCTGTTGTTTTTATGTCAAAGGTGCAAAGAACCTCAGAAAGTGTGTGTCACCGTGTCAGAGGTTTGCCTGTGTAAGGAATGTGTGAGGATTTTAGCTGAAGAAGCTCTGCTCTCATCTCATGAATGATACAATTCTACAGTTACAGTAGCTGCATTTAGGATTATTTTTGCAGGTTTGGTTTTCATTATCATCATCTGTGAGTGTTTTTATAAAGCTGAATGCTCTTAATCTCTATTAGAGCTTTTCTGGTCTCTTTGCTGTTGCTATAGTAATATTTTGGGGAGGCTGAGTGTGGACAAAGACAGTCCTTCAGAAAACATCCTATTATTGAATATTGTTCAAATCCTATTAGACACTTCCTTTAATGCAATAACGCTCCAGTTATAATCTTTTAAAGCGATAGATATTTTAATCTTTTAGTGGTTCCTCACATCTCTGTTAAATTCTCTGGGTTGTTCTTATAAACCTCTTAGTCTTACATAATAAACGTCTCAAGCGTGATAGTTCCGCACAACTGGAGGACATATGTGTATCTGTAGGTGTGAATGTGTGTGATCTCACAGTCCCGTCTGAACTCAGAGCCGCTTCAGAAGCAAATCCTCAAACCAAGTGTTGCTTAACTGTGACTTGAAGTGGCTGGTAATCACACATTGTGGGTATCACCCACTAAACACCCGCTGGTTGCACATAATTACATCTGTATTTTTTCTCCTCAACTTAGAAAGTTGTTCTTGCAGCTCAAAGCATGTTGCACGTTGGCCTCGCACCTCCAAGGAGTTTGATTCCCAGGGAACTGGGGCTGCACAAAATATTTAAATTATTAAAATATTGCAAATGTGCGTATCACAGTGGATATGCACATTTAATAACTGAATAATTTAAAGTTAGTTTTAGGTCGATGCAGACCTTATGCAGAATATTCAAACTCTGTTGTATAATTAACATTTCTTTTATATTTTTAAGTATTTAAACTGATTTTACACGTTTAAAGCATTATTGTGTAGCATACTGGATATCTCATTGGTTAGTTATCTAATCACATTTTTGTTCAGTATTGTACAGCCCTACAAGAGAACACACAAGCTGATGAACTTGAATTTGGATTTCCTGAATGCACCATATGTTGCTTTGAATAAAGGCGTCTAAATGTCTAAACATCAGTTAATCTTTGATAGAGCGTCTGTTGAAATCCCAGCCCACAGTGTTGTATGTTTCCCTCCCCTGCAGACTGTAATATCACTCCATCATTGTCTGTTATTGTGGGGCAGGTGCAGGACAGATCAGGCACATCTTAAAAGTCTTACTAAATCACAGCTGTCTCATGACAGTGTGTGTGTGTGTGTGTGTGTGTGTGTCTCTCATCAGATGTAGCAACTTGTCTTATAATTATGAAACATTAGAAAGTGGGCAGGTTAATCAGAGGTGGAGGAGGACGGGACATGATGTGGGCCGGACTCGAACCAGCGCATGTTCATAAACACAACTGACATTGGGTCTGCTTATATGCAAAATACGGTGAATAGTTTATGCATTAAAAGTGCCATTGAACAGTTTTAGAAATTAAACTGTTCTGTAACAGTATAATGTCAGATTCTGACGGTCTGTTAATGCACAATGCACAAGTTCTCTTTTCAGATACATGTATTTATATGAAGTTTATTTATTTTCTTAGTAAACGTTAAGTAAATATAGTGTTAAATAAGGGTTCATTTACATTTTGTGCACCTCATTTGGTATCATTAAATAATATGACATATATCAGCTCCACTCTCTAGACATTGGTATCAGCATTGATCATTGTTTAGTTTCTCTGTGTTAGCTCAGTCACCAGCACTAGAGTGTTAAGTGTGTGTGTTTGTGTGAGAGAGAGGAATAAACAGGCTGAATATAAGCGTGTTATATGTGTGCTGTATGTCTGAGGATGCTGCTGTAATCATGTTAGCTCATGATGTGAATGAATGGCTTGTGTTTTTGGGTTTATATTCAGTGTGTTTAGATGGCTGTGGCTAATGACTGTGTTTGTGATCAAAGCTAATGCTCTGTCTGCCTGCGGCTCGGTTCCAAAGCCTAGCGAGCTACCTACATAGACAGCATGTTTAGGCATGTAGTCACGCTCCACACGCAAATGCTGTTCCATACAATAGGCAGCAAAATGATGCTACCTTTTAAAAAGTTACAGCCAGTTTCAAAAGACCCCATGAAACTGAGCAGTTATCTTTAAAATATGATGGGTATGTTTAGTGTATGCTGTGTTTTCATTACACCTCACAAACAGTCGAGAGTGTTAGACTTTTATAGAAGACCAGAACTGTTCTCTGCTGCAGTCTGCCTGACTTTACTGTGGTAGTGCAGTCAGCAGTATTTGTACATATTGTTCCTCAGCGTGTTCCTAATACTGAATTATTAACTTGTGAATATTGCCAGAGCTCTGCTTTCTCTGTCCATCAGTCTGGAAGTAGGTCACAGCACACACAAGGTCACATCAGTGTCTCTCACACATGAGCTCACAGTCAGGTACACACACATACACGTATGAAAACCTCGAGAGTGTTTAGTGGACCATATTTCAGGGGCTGACTGATCAGAGATCAGCTGTAAGCTGTCAGAGATGTCTTGGTGCAGAGAAATGACTGATCTGAACAAGAGACATTTGTATTGTAGAGTTACTTAGATCTAAGATTTACTGATCTATGATCTAAGATTTACTGACCTAAGATTAGGCCTCATCTTTCAGGGACACTTTACTTCGTTTACTCAGTTCTGACTGATCTGAGATCATGTGTAAGTTGTTGGAGATGCTTGTACTGTTAAGATTTATTCAAAGGTTTACAGATCTAGGTTAGGTTTAAGATTTTAGAGAAGCTTTGTCATAGAGTTTTATTCAAAACTGACTGATCTGAGAGAGGATATATTTACAACTCTGACCTCTGATCCTTTCAGTGACAGTATAGCTGCATTACACACTGAGCTGGGGGAAGTCAGTGGGTTTGACTGCTATGTGGGGGGGGTTTGTGGGTTTTTCAGGTCACTGGTGCATGATTGAAGAGGAATATACAGTATAAACAACCTAAAACTGTCACACACAAATGTAACAGAACACTCACCATTCATAAGAAAACAGGTTTCTGTTTTATTTCATTAAAATGTGTTCTACATATTTGTGTGTAGATTTATTATGTCATGTGTTTTTCAGTATTATTACAAATTTTTGCTCATTTCTATTTTAACAATTGTCTGGCAGTGGTGAATTTTATAATGGTGATTGTCATGCAAATAATGTAACAATGCCAAATAATTAATAAAAATAATGTAACAGTGTAAAATGGTTTCATATAAGCTTCATATTCTTAATGCAAAATATAAGGAAAAATATATTTTTCTTTTGCGTTTGTAGTGAAATGTGACCCAGATTTCCTCATGAGATTCACACTTTATGAAACATTAGAAATCTGAATCAGTGCAGATCAGAAGTGAGAAGTTCATTCACATCACATATAACTGGTGCAATCAGCATGAGCACACACACACACACATACACACACACACACACACACTCATACACACACACACACACACT
>JAZGTK010004326.1:0-24884 GCA_036877625.1 Ambastaia sidthimunki | reverse complement strand
GCAAATTTATGGGCTCAGTCAACTGTTAATTATTCGATGAGCTTCGACAAAACAAAGGCTGATTCTCACAGTAACTGCAGAAGGAATGAATGAATGCGGAAGAGAAGCTATATTTGTGGAGAAGCGTTTGATAATATGTACAGACTGAGGTTTCTCCTATCTCTGCCTGTCTGTATCTCCCCAGCCTGAGTTTGCGGGTGGGCGGCTGAGTGCGTGAGCAGGGTCGGATGGATGGGCCTCCCAAGGTGACGAGTTTCTGCGGCAGTATACTTGCTGATTGCTTCGTTCTCACTCCACACAACAACCAGCTAAGACACTGCCAAAGAACCACTCACAGCAGTGCCCCCTCATCCCTCACTGTCTCTCCCTCCATCATTACGGCATCTTTCAGCCTCAGTCCAAATGATCTGTAGGTCTGTCCATTGGAATGTCCACAGTCCTTTTATAGCAGCTGTGGACTGTGGTAGATTTCCCCTTACCGAACAAGTCTCACTTCTGCTTTCAGTTTCCATGAGATGACAATGGTAGGTGAAAGGGTCTCCTGGAAACAAAGAAAACATCTCATACTTCCAGTTTATTAAAGCTGTGAGGTAATGAAAGCGTTCAACTGACAAATTACATTTTGGGACAACAACACTGTAACAAAACACACAAGCATGCGTGTACAGAATCTATCTCTGTAGATTTTTAAAGATTTTCCTGTTTATAATAGTTGTACACATCACCTGTCCCTTGGGTGTATGATTTGATTGTGCCTTCATCTACTAATATGGGTGTAGCACTCTCAGCTTCATTAAACACATTTTACCACGTTTAAAATGGTTCCGCATATTTTCCTCCACAATCAAGGCAGAAAATACTATAAAAGTCCACATATTCCATTTAGGCCGGCAAGCCCTGACAGCTGTATGACTCAGGGTAGAAAGTACCAAATATCACATTTTCCACATCATGTAATGTAAGATCATACGCAGCATCATGGCTGGATCATACACAAAAACACTGCTCCAGGTCAGAGCTTACCCAGCTAACAGGGAACATTCTCTGAACGCTGACTAATGTTCTCTAAAACTTCTCTCAAAGTTCTTTCAACGTTCCCTCTAAGTTATTAAAAACATTTTTTAATTTAATAAAAATTTGAATAAAAAAAGAATAAAAAGTTTCTTTAATGTTATAATTATATTAAAAAACATTATTCTCAAGTATTTACTGGAATTCTTTAAAAACATTCCTAGAACATTCCTAGAAATAACCTTTTTAAATTTTGTTACTTAATATAATGTTATGGAAACGTTTCTACAGCTTAAAATTGTTAGCTGGGTAATAAGACAGAGCCCAAAACACTTACCCTTAAGGAATCATAAGACAACATCCAGGACCTGAGCATACACTCTCTTTAGGCTTTAGGACAATGCTGTAAAAAACATCTTAAACCAGCCTGGGGTGGTTTTCTGGTCATAGCTGGTTAAATCTGGTTCAGCTGGGCCTCCTAACTTGGCCATGCTGGTCTTATGCTGGTCTAGCTGGTTTCCCCAGCCTGTCTAAGCTGATGTTTACATGGTTGCCCAGCTGGTGTCTTAAAGTGTCCAAAACCAAAAGCTTAATCAGGCTTGGAGATGATCTTAGGCTGATTTAAGCGTTTCTTTGATCAAAAAAGCTTAGGCCAAACAGGCCACCTTATATCCAACAGAGAAAGACACAATCCTTAAAAAGAAACAGCCATATAGAAAAAAAATGAGAGAGTTTGAAAGAGTGATCGCCACACCTCAGGGAGGGGAGAGCACACCTTCCTTTATTACTTATATGAACTATGCTCACCCCCTGCACCACAAATAGAGCCATGACTCACTTATTCTCAAATAAACGCTGAATCTAGGTTCAAAGGGTTCAGCCTATATTTGCCCATAAGAAACTCTTAGAACGAATGTGTGTGAAAGAGTAACACAGCACACATGAGTGTGTCATATGCTTGTGAGTGAGGTAAGGGGGTGGGGTGGAGTGTTGGCCCAGGCCTTCATTTGTTGTTCACCTACAGAAGCTCTGTAAAGGCCCTTTCTGTTGGTATTCCCCACAGTGAAGCTATTTTGGGCAGGCAGCCTCTCTCCTAAAGGCTATGCTACAGAAGAAGGGCCTCCGCTCTGATAGGACGAAGGCTGTTCTGCTCACTTAGAACAGAGTGGGAGACAGCGTATGCGTGGGTGAGCGGAAGCAAACAACAGCGAGGAAGAGAAAGTGGAGGCACAATTAAAGAGAAGGAGTATGTGACAGAAAGCGAGAAAGTAACAATTTAATAAAAAATAGCTGTGTGGCTGCTGCTGACAGTACAATCAGATCAGTGAGTCTCAAAATGTAGTACATTAGCTTGCAGCGCTAGCTGCGCACTAGACCAGGCTTAGTCACTCTAGTCATCAGACTAAATCTCATACTAAAGTTATAAGGGCCACCGTGACCCGGCTGCGGCAAGCGGATGTCCTTCTAACACTGTATTTCTGTAGTGCTATTTAGTGAGTTATCGCATGCAATAAAAGTTAACAGTGCATGTCAACTGCATATATCTCTGTATGTTAACCCTTATGACAAGCATTTGCCTATGAATACAAGTTAAGGTCTGGAGACGATTAAGTAACGCATGTGATTTTATCTTCCTTTCTGCTCTTCAGCCGAAGTGAGAAGCACCAGCGAAGCTTTTTCACAGCAACTGCTGATATAATATTCCGTTGCGTCTGCAATGTTATCTGAGTCTAAGCAAACACACCTGTAATTATGAGACTATTTCAGTAACAGCCCAGCGCTGACTGCTGCCTCACATGCATGCTGACATCACTGTGGGATGGGGGAGGGGCAGAAACTTCATGTTGTTTGTTTGTCTTTGTGAAACAAATAGTGAACAATAAGGGATTTTTTTAATAAATAAGGGAATAAACAATAAATCAAAAGTTTTCCACCTGCCTTGTGGAATTTAAAAAGCATTTATACTATTTTACTAATTACTAATTTTACCTCCACTGCAAAAAATAACTCAAAACTTTAAGAGAATATATTTTGAAGTTAATTTTTTATCACACTGGAAAATAGTTTTTCTTATTTTAAGCATAAACTTCACTTTAAGTATTTTTTATTTTCTCTGAATAAAAATATCTTTGTTATTTTTATACTAGACAAGACAAATACCAATTATCAACATGATCAAAGCTCAGATTTATTTTCCTCAATAAATTCTGTTTCTGACAGCTGACAACCTGTCTGTCCTGTTTGGCTGGCTCGTGTGTATAATGCACCAAACGTGGAGGTGTTTTGTGCAATATAACGTGACAGGACACACGCTAAATGACATCACCGTTGTCATTTTATTCTGGTGCGTGTTATCAGATTAAAAGCTTGGATCCCTTACAGCCAAAACTGTTATTAGACCACATCTGATGCCTGCTTTGAGGAAATATGATAAGCTCTTTGGACAGACAAACATAAACATATACAACACACCCTGACAGCTGTTTAACAGTCCTTAGAAGTGGTGGAACTCCACATATGTGCCGCTCGAACCAGCGCGGGGGTACTGTAATGCTTAAAACCATTATATCACATGCAATGCCTTGTAAAAGCATTTGGAGCCCTGCTTGTCCACACTCATATACAAACACGAGCCTCGTGATCTGGTTTCTGCTGCAGTGGCTAAATTGCAGTGTTGTGTCCTTGTGTCTATATTGCTGAGGCCACATGATGGCAGGAATTCCTGGCTGCTTTGGGCCTGATGTAATCTCTAATACAGGCTTTCAGGAAGCAGGGGAAAAACACATGCTCAGACACACACACACACACCTGCTGGCACTGGCGTGTGTCTGTACACCTCTGACACACTTCAGAACAAAGACACACGAGTGCTACGTTATCAGACAGATCAGATTAATGAGTTTCAATATGTTTACTGGTCACAAAGTGCGTCTTAATTTGTATGGCCAGGGCGCGACTGTACCTTTGGTGTCACTGTAAGAAGAAGGCTATTTAAATTTAACATCCCTGAAAATCATTAAAATACCAATGTTTCATTTTTGGGATCCTATAATACTGATTTTGGATTTCTTGGCAGTCTATGTAACAGATCAAATCACACAGGACTAGTTAGTACTGGGACAGAGAAACAGATGAATACATAAGAAAGTACAGTTTAAAAATGAAAAGTCACTCACCTTCCTCACATTGGGTTTCTCCTCGTCCCTGGGACATCTGGATAAGTTTCTGTAAAAGAAGCACTTTGTTTTGAGCCCCATTCTTTCTCTCTTTCTCTCTCTCTTTCTCCCACGGGTCTGTCACTCTGTCTATAGTACAGCAGTCATTTCATTCCTCAGACTTAATCATCTTAAAGGGAAAGTACTGCAAAATGTCACCGAGCAAATCTTTTATTGTTTGGTCCTTTGTTAGCCCTGACTAATATTACTCTACCAGCAAGCTCGCTTCTGTGATTTAAAAAATAGTTAGTTAAATAGAACTAGTAAAAATAGAAAAGTAGTTAGTTCTTCATCATTAGTTGTAGCATTAAAAAAACAGAAACATGTTAACATTAAAAAGAGTGAGGTGTGTAGCAAAAACAAATTAGTAGCACATAGGGTCAGAAATTAATTTAATCAAAGAGATTTTTTTTAATTATTATTTATTATGTTAAAAACCTATACATTTAAAACAACAGTCTGTTGTATATCTGTATAAAGACTCTGTGTCATCCTTTTACATCAAATACGTTTTAATCAATTAATTAAAATAATTTCTTAATATGAGTAATTAGGTAAAGACCTATAAATTTAAATCAACAATCTACATAATTTTAGATTTTCACTAAAGAATTCAGTAAAAAAAAAATTACATTTTCATTGCATTTTTGTCACTATCAGTTTTGCATTTTCCTGATAAGGAACAAATTAAAACAAATACAGATTAAAAATACAAAAGCTATTAACAGCATTTGTTTAGTAGCGTTTTTTCAGTAGCTTCAGTGGCAGTTAAAAATCTTTCTAACTAATGTAGCTTTTTCAGTAATGAGCTGCTTATGTCACATTACATTTGTCAGTTTTTAAACGTAGGCAATAACTAAATGCTCTGCTAAATTGCCTCATATGTTAAAAAGTCCCATTCAAGTGAATTGATTCGTTTGGATGGTCCATGAAAATGAAGCGATTAAAAATCAATTACAGATTAGACTCCCTGTGCAGAATTTCAGATCTTTTTAAGTAAGAAAATATTTCATTAAATGTTGCTGATGTTTTCAGTTATGTTACATACATTTGGATATGTTGGATATGATACATTTGTTAAATATGATACATTTGTATCTATTAAGGTTTCATGCTGGTACTTTAGTTGAAATCGCTCATTCAGCAACCCTCATAAATACAGCTTTGGTTAAAGCTGCAATCCGTATCTTTCATTGGTTAAAAATGGTAACGGTAAGTTAATAATAATGTTTCATAATTTGAGGTGTCGGGTCCGATTTCCAGGGAAATGCCATTCTGTCATTATTTTACTTCAACATAAGTAAAGAAAAGTACATAACTAACCAATTTTGTTTCAAACACAGATGGGAATAGACAGACAAAAGGGTTGTAGCTTTAAATTATAAATTGTATTGTCAGTTTTTATTGTCAGATGAATTTATAAATATACTACCCCTGTAAGTAGCTTCATTGTAATTCGCTACATTGGTATTATATTGTAGTGTATTTTTTCAGTGGATTGACTTTAGTTTAGTGGCTTATAGCATGAAAAGCTACAGTTTCAGTCACCTTCTCAAAACTAATGGATCGCATATTTCATCTTACCATACAAAAATAAAATAACAATAAATAACTAAAAATATATAATTTAAATTATGTCTAAATAAAATATGTCTGAAAGGGAAGCTGAGGAGGACAATCAAGGTATTGACATGTGCGAAACACTTTAACCAAAAAAAGCCTGAACCTACAGTCTTTGCAAAGCTATATGGGGAGACAAAGTGCAAACATTGCATTCCTAAACAATATCAGTTTACTCAAGAGACTGTTGATCAATGCAAGCTCTATTTGTAGAGCTGGAAAGCATTAATAATTCATACAGCCAGAGAAATGCATTGCTATCAGCACACTGATGCTCCTGGCAACGGCTGAGGCGCTTATGCGTTAACCACTGGTTCAGGAAGTAACCACTTTCTTAGCCACCAAATAAATGTACAGACATCAGAGAGTCCATAAAACAAGTTCGTCTCACCTTTAGTCTCAGGGGTCGTGCCATCAGAGTTCGGATCGTCTGTGGTGTGGCTGGGATCTTCCAGTGACCGGACACCCAGAACAGATGATGCTGTTTAATCAAAGACACAAACCACATCCCTTTAGTCAACAGAGTCCATGCGTGTGCTCAAACGACACAAAAGACTGCGTCACAAAGGCCCATGATTCCTCCATTGCTTCAGATCGATTCTCTCTATTTTTAAGGTCAGCAGTATTTGCTCACAGACGGAGGCCAGAGCTGCAGATGTGGTAAGTGCGGAGTCATCTAAGAATTTATCAATAAAGCCTCTGAAACATCACTTTATGCGTTTACATTTAGATGCAGAGGCCAAACCTGAGTGACTCTGTTTTAAGAAATAAATTAGCATCAGTTTGGTAAGACAAAGACACCAATGCAGATTATATGAGTGCAGTTTTTAAATCGTAATAAATCTACTGCAGTCCATTAACAGTGCAGAGTACAGTCAGTCATTATAAAATAACAAAAAGGCGTTTTGAATAAAAGCACTTCGATTCTTACACAAACAGCACCTAGGGAGTGATACACTTACCTTTTTCAAGTGCGAGACGTTTGTTAATTCAGGCTACCGGTGTTTCTGATAGAGCCAGTATGGTCATGTCCTCTTTCACAGGTCAAACGGACAAGAAAACAACCCCAGTTGACGATGACCACAAGCCCCAACTCTCCTCTGACAAGCTGGTACAAGTCAAGGCATGTTCTTGCTCTGCACAGCGCCCTCTGTACTGTGGCTTCAGCAGGAGAAACTTTAGAGAGGAGGAGCAAAAAGAGCAGAAGAGACTTAGAGAGATGACAGGACATATCAGAACTCACCTTCTCTTGATACCTCTCTCTCTCTCTCTCTCTCTCTCTGAGGTCACTGTACTGGCTTTACCAGCAGGAGCATGTTCAGACAGTCACAACAACAGTGCCGAAGTGACTCAGACGGACGTGTGTAAAAGTTAAGTGCAAACAGCATAAAGAAAACAATAATGCTTAAGTCATTTCGATATTATTTGCATTGGTGTTATTATTAAAATTGCTACAACTACTATTATAATATACTCACACATATTCACATATAAATTTGTCATTTATTTCTGTAAGACAAAATCTTTGTCTTAAATTGTGGTTTCAGTTATTAACTGCAAAACCATGACAAAATAAACCACTGAACAATCGGATTAACATGCAAAATGTTGTAATTAAAAAAAGTTAAATATATTTAGGAAAATTGAGACCTTTAATTTGTTATCTGTGAAAGAAATTAAAGGTCACAGCACAACTGATAATGAGGCACAATTAATAATTCTGTTAAAATTCTCACCGTTGTCATTGTATTTAGCATCAAAGCAGTAAGTGTCTCAACATATTCACTTTTAATAGTAAAGAATACAGCTGCACTGTTTCAGTCAATGTCATATTGTAAGTTCAGTCTGTTCCCAGAGGGAGTTCATTGCAGGACCCTGTACTGCCCCCCCTGCTGGTGAAGTTCTTACTGCGCCAAAGTTCGAATTCGTACACCCTGCTTTTACAATTTCTGATAATTTTCAAACTACTGTTTTTAAATAGTATGACTTAACCTAACAAGAAAAAAAAACTTTTTTCAAGCATTTTTGCAAAAACATGCCTGTAATTTTTAAGCTGAACAACAAAGTTAATAATCAAATCATCAATATATAATCATAATAATGGTTATATTTAAAAATAATAATTCGATTATAATAACTGATAATCAGATTGATATTAAAGTAATAGTGCACTTACCGAAATCCTTAGTTGAATTCTAAGTGCACATCCACATTATTTGTGTAGTAATAAAACAAACACTTATTAAAGGCAGGAGCCACAGCAGTAATGCAGAACTCCATGAGAACTGAGAAAGTTCATCAGCAGTCAGAGTTGTACTGTAGCAGCATAGCTCAGCTCCAAAGTAAATGTGCTCTCTCTCTCTCTCTCTCTCTCTCTGTGTCTCTCTCTCTCTGCAGTCTGGACCACTGTATGTTACAGTATTCGGACTGCACTTCACTGGATTGCAGCAGTCCAAGACTGATGACCTTACCAATAAAAAGAGCAGAGTCACAAATGCCAGCGTTTCCATTTCCATCAGCACACGCTGTCCTGAGGCTCACCTTCATTCTTTCATTGAGAGCTCTCACTTATCCCGCCTCTGATTCATTTACCCCCCACTGCGGCGTCTGATCTAACCCATTTCATTAGTATTTTTGAATGATTGTCTAAAGCAAGCCATGCAGCATCTCCACAGTTTCTACTGGCTCCGGGCAGAGCATGTGAAGTGTGTCGCAGCTCAGCAATGGCTATTTTGGAGACGTATGCTGCAGTGGCTGTTAAGAGGGCATCGCTGGCCTTCTCTCCGCTGTATTGGAGGCTTGTTTAAATTGTGTCATCTAAAAATCCCTGTATGAGCCTGAAATATTCTACATGCCTTTTTTTGATTGGTTGGCGGATTTTGAGAAGCAGCTTCCTGGATAACTTTAAATTCAGTGGCATGATGGGATGGGATGAATGAAACAGCAAAAGAAATGTTTGCAAGTGCAAATGCTACATATGCAGTAACTTAGTATAAGTGTAGCAGAAGAGTTTAAAAGTCAATGTGTGCATTTCTTAAGCAAGATCAAAGCTTGCTGCATTGATTACATCATCGGAACTGGAGCACTAGTACAGGACAATGCACCATTGGGCTGTGTGTGTGTAGGGGGGGGGGGGTGTAAGCAGGCTAATCTATCTGTTCTCCTATTTTTTCTTTCTCTTCCTTTCTGTTGAGAGTTGTGTGGACAGAGGACATATCCGCACTCTGGGCTGCCAAACTCAGTTACACAGGCAGTCGAGAGAAACAGCTTCTCATAATGTTCCTCTCTTCACTTAACTGTCTCTCTCTCTCTCTGCCCACGTGACTGTGTTGCTGCCTGCGTTTCTTGCGGCTGCAGCTGCTGCCATGTTTCAGCAGTACTGCAGGAACTCTGCTGCAGGACACTGCAGGGGAACGTTTTCTCCCCCTGCTGTCATTGTCTGTCAGTAACTTCTCATGAGGAACAGTGATGGGGGAAAGTGCTGCATGTGTAGCTTTTGATTTAAACTACGAAATGCGCAAGCGTGTTCAAATTGTACCGTACCTTCCAGCAAATTCTCTTGAGAGAATGATGCAAAGAAATGAGAAACGGGAGGAGAGCGGGAGGAAAAGATATAGGAGGATGGGTGTTAAGAACATCAGGTGAGTGCGGCAATATGCTTTTTGGCTGAACGGCAGAGACCCCCCCCCCTCCCCCCCAGCTTTGGTGAGAGCACAGAGAAACTGCAGTTTCTGCTAATGATGTCAGGCAGTGGATCTGACAATGATACATCACTGCTCACATTCCTGCCGTATACAGATTTAATCCGCTCTATACGCCGCTATATACGCAACTGCTGGTGTTCCTCAACGCTCACCGGGGGTGTCCGGGACGAGTCGTGCCTGTAACCTTAGTTGAACTCATCATTACCCGGTTCACGGTGCTGGTAATGAAAACTAGATTGTGTGGAGCAGTGGCATGTGCCAAAAAGTTGTTGGGAACTACATGGCAGCCTACATGAACTGCAACAATATTATGATAGTAAAGATAGTTGTTTTAATGTTGAATCAATGTTAAAAATAACCAATGCAACACCGATTCAACATTAAATAAATTGTCTATTGTGAGGAAACCTATTTACATTTAAAAATGAACACAGAATAAGCAGGAATATTAATATTTCTTAAAATCTGCAAGCACATATATTGCTGTATAGATAAAGCCTAGAGTTTCTTACAGAGAGGGCTGAAGAAGATAAACCTGCAGTGAAAGAGTTATGAGTCTATGGATTACCCCTGCTGCTTTATTTTAGTCTCTCTCTCTCTCTCTCTCTTTCTTGTATGGGACAGTTAGCAAGAGTACTGCAACGTCCCACAGAGAGTGTGAAACAATCTCGACACTGACTGGATAATCACTTTAGCGCCCGATTTACAGGTAGCACATCCCTCACACGCACAAACACACAAGCGTACTTTCACGAACACACACATATGCGGGTTCTTGAGGCGCTCAGACCCTTATGCACCTGGCTGCCAAACTTCCTGTCAAAATCTTCTGTCCGAGCACTCCAAGAGTCGGTGGCGTTGACAGTCTTAGCTGACACGCTCACGCGCCGCTTAGTCCTCCCTGGGCCGTTCTAAAATCTGACTTCTACTTTCCCATCTGCTGCATGCTCTTTAACTCTTTCCCTTCCTAGCGTACGGGACTGCCGCACAGACACTTTCAGGCTTGCCAGCTGGACCAATTACAAGTGCAGCAAAGTACCGTCTCAGTGACTTGAGCGGCACTTGTCCCCGCATCTGAATACGTCTGGCCTACATCTTTTATTTATGCCTGTAGGCGTCAGTTCTGTTCTTACACTGGTCCTAATTCAGGCTCATACGCCTTTTGCTTCCTCTGCTAAGTGCTCTTGCTGGCTGGAATCCTACATGCATCTGCTGTGCAGAAAACCTGCATGCTACAGTACTAAGTTACGCACACACACACACACACACACACAGGAAAACAGTTGACCAGCCGGCATCAGCACCATAGGCGACTACAGAAGAACATTCATCATGTAAGTCAATAAAGCAAGGCTCCTTTAAGACTAAACCCTGTGTTGATAGCAGTTATTATTCTTCTATCCTCTCTATACTGTACAACACAAACACCCACACGCTCGGAACCCCACCAGCCCCACACAAATGCTGAAAAGTTCTCCATCTGTCCCCCAGCCCTGTAGAGAAAGACAAACTTCCACATACTCACTCAGCTTCCTCTCATCTTCTCGGGATGCACAACCCGCGGCGTCTTCTCCTCCTGCAGTGTAAAGTTGACTGCAGCATTGCTGCTGAATGAAATGACATTGTTCGCTCTCTCTCCGCGTCTCATTCTACTGCTCGCTCTCTCTCTCTCTTTTTCTATCTCTCGCTCCCCCTCCTCCTCTCTGCGCGCTCACTGGCAACACAAAATGCACAGCTCAGCAGTGTTCTCCATTGCCGCAGCAGCTCCTGCATGAGCCTTGCGTATCTGAGTGTGCTGTGACTTTTAAAGGGGAACGCAACCTCCAGGGTCAGTGTGCACCTCATCGCCACCCCCACTATGACGAGCCCCCCCCAGCCCTCCCCCGCAGCAGCTGGCCAAGACATTCCTCTAAGAAGGGGGGGGGGGATGCGGGGGGGCCTTAAAACCTATCTACATCAATTCCTTGGGATTAAAGGGGTGACCCTTTTTTAAAACTAAAGTGTGCTATTCGTTGTGCAGAGATCATCCATCTTCACAGCTGACACTGGCCTTACCTAATGAGGCTACGTTTTTGTGAGCGTGGCCGATTTTCTCAGGTACATAATAAAACTATCGCAGTTCAATGAAGGAATATAGAGTGAAATTATATTGTTTAGAGGTTGTTTTTGAAGTCAGGGGACTTCATTGAATTCTTAGTTAGCTTTCATCTAAGTATCAAGTTTAATGCTTGTGCTGAAATTCCTTAATAAAAATTATTGAACACAAAAAGAAATATAAATGGACACAAATTGACACATATAATTTGATAAATATGATTTGAGTTCATACTTCAATTTGTTGTTTTGGATTGCAGATTTAAGCACAGTTTAACACGTTCCTGAGACCCCTCTGAAACTATTAAACAGACACATGTGGGATAGCTGGGGTCTTTTTTTACAAGAAATATATTCATAATTTGTCTTTCCTTAAGGACAACGTTTTTTTGTGTTGCACAAAATCTTATGTTCATACCAATGGTGAGGAGAAAAAAAAATAAAGAAATACAGAAATCTGAAACCCTTGTCAACCAGGATCTTAAGAAACAAGATCTGGTTCTGTTCAAGGTGTATCATTGCTTCCATTGCAATCAGCAGGTCAACTGTCTGGGAGTGAGAGAGATACATTACAAGTGGTGTGCAACATTATATTGGACAGAGGAAGAGCACAGAGCATTTTGACAATCAAGATGATTGAAACTTGCATCACGTTCCATTCAAAAGTCCCTCCATCTTACATTCTAAATCCTGACTTACACATCAGAAGATCTGACATTACCGTAACTTGCCGTATTGAGAGGTCCAGCCCTCACCCGCGTACAGTAAATCAATCTCAACTCTTTGCATCAGCAAAGCTGGAACTGCAGCCCAGCATGCGCTATCCCTTCTTTCTCGACAAAGCACAGCGATTTCAGTCTATTACCTTTTACAACGGTTACTACCAGCACTTTAGATACGGTACCGACTACCGCATAAAGCCCACCAGGCAGTTACATGTTTTCTCATTCAATGAACAAAACGGGAAATCTCAGACCTTAGTGCTGTGGTCTGGGCTGAGTTCACAGGACCATGACCTCTTGATAACATAAAAATGGAGGCAGCGTGCTAGGAGCCAGTGAGGGGCCTTTGTAGAAATGGCAGATGTCATCATAACTGTATTGATTGGTGACCTGTGAGTTTGCCCAGTAAAACAGAGAACGATTGTGCGAGAGCTTTGTGCTGATCTCGCACATTTGCGTGAGCATACTTGCGCTTTCTGGTTTGCTCTGCAAAACATCAACTTTAGGGAGTAGGGGATGTATTAAAATGAAACATGTTTAATTACGGATCATTTTTGGGGGGCTAAAAATGTGTTTTTACACTCTCACTGAGCCATTAAAATAATTTAGTGTTTAGCTTGTTTTAGCTTTTTAGTGAATAATGGGCATCATGGGATTGGATTATTACGCCTGCTGATGCCACTCTGGACAAGCAATGGACCGGTTTATTGGCTAGTGCTGTTCATCGGGTCATTTATTTATATTCGACCATTTTGAGATTATTGGTATAGGCTGATAATTGTGCCTGATTGGACAGAAGTGGTGCTTTCTCCTGGTGTCACTACTAAAATCAAGGCTTGCCAATGGATGGTGCCTATTTTTTATTTTTAAATTAATATTTATTGAATTTTAAACTAAAAAATGGCACAACTTTTGTCACCATTTAGCTTTTTTTGCTAGTGTTAAATGTCTTTGGTACATCTACCATTGGCCATCCTGGTCTCTAGATATCAGTTTTGGCATCAGCCATTAAAAAAACAACAACGTTTTCTTATATAATCACTACCGTGGCAGTTTTCAGCATTTCCTCACTACTGGTGCTCTGCGTCATTCCACTGAGCATCCTGTGCTGACTTTGAAACAGAGAAAAATTCCTTCACCAGCATCTCCTTCATGAGCAGTACATTTAGGTAATGGCATCTCCATTGATAAAAAAAACATGAGAGAAGGGCCCTTTTACATAGCTGATCACGTTACTCGGCACCTCACCTGATGCTCTGAGTCAGCTGTCACAGTGTCCTCTTCCGCCTCTGCATGTCTGTGGCTTTGTACCCACAGCAGCAGCTTCATCACCAGCACAGGAAACCGTTCCAGTCAGGTATATACCCAGCTAACAATTTTAGGTTGTAAAAACATTTCCCTAACGTTAAAAATTATTTTGAAAGTCCAGTGTTTTAGATGTTGTATAAAGTTACTGTTTGGTAAATAAAGTTACTGTTTTGGTAAATAATGTTTAAAATAATGTAATGTTTTTAACACGTACCACTAAAAACTTAGGAATAATGTTTTTGATATGATATATAACATTAAAAACAAATTCTACTAACATTTTTTGACAACTTTAAGAAGACTTTTAGAGAACATTAGTCAATATTCTAAGAACATTCCTGCAGTTCATGTACAACTGTGAACCTGTCAGGTGTTTGAATATACACTGAGTTTAATTTTCCTGTTCTACAGTTCAATTACAAAACTATGCAATATGTTCTGCAGCTTAACTTTTAGAGCACTGCGCTAGCAACACCGGGGTCTGGGGTTCGATTCTAAGTGAATACCTGGACTGATCCAACAAATAATACTACAGATTCACTGTCCCTTTCATTTCTTATGTATGCAAATGAAGGAGAAAATAAATGCAAACTTTCACAAAGAAGTCTCATCTTCCTCTGCATGCTAACAATCAGCTTTAAAACTCTGAGCTCAGGTGAACTTTAATTTCAGCAATAGAAACTGCACACGTCACAAATTGACCTCTTGGCTCAGTGCGTAGAGCAAGAAGCTTTGGAGTGTGACATCATATCCTGTTTCCAATATTCATCCTGGGGTCTAAAGTAATTTTTCATGCTCAAAGCATAGTGTGAGCCCACCTTCAGAGTCCTCTGTTTCACAGTCAGAGAGTAAATTGGTTAAACAAGTTTTATAAAAACCTTTCTTGGCAGTACTTTGCTTCTGTGTGGTCAGGGGTCTGTATTACTGCAACAAATGCACATTGGGTTTGGATTACTTTACTATTAGATTACAGAGGTTACTATTCGTCTGCCACAAACTCTCAGGTATTCTTCAGCCAGATTGGAAGTTAAACAGAAAAACCCATCTGTTTACTATTGCGCCTCCCACTTTGCTCTGACAGTGGCAGCTGTCCTCCAGCAGAGTATTACTGCAGCTCCATCCCTCCACCTCCCAACCTCTTATTCAACCTGTGCTTACCTCTCACTACCAGCTGAATGGATTAACTCATTGACAGAGTTAAGGAAAGCAGCCCACTGCATCCCCAGATAACAATTTTAGGTCATAAGAACGTTTCCGTAACGTTTCCATTAGGTAACAAAAACGTTAAGAATGTTATTTTGAAAGTTCTAGGAACGTTTAAAACATCCAGTTTTTTAGATGCTGTATTAACGTTACTGCTTCGTTATGAGAATGTTATTCAAACATTGTTTAAATTTTTTAACTCTATAAAACAATCCACTAACAACATTATGCTAAAAATGTAAAAACAAACTATAATGGTACAAACGTTCTAAAAAGCATTACTGCAATAACATTTTTTTATAACTTTAATAGAATGTTTGCCAATCTTCTGGAAATGTTCCCTGTTAGCTCTTGGCTGACCCCATTTTTTGAAGAAGGGCAGATATCTCCATAGGCCTCGTACTGCAGCAGATCTAACATAGGCTAACCACTATTCACCTTCATACATGAGCTGAGGAAACATGAGCTTATGAACATGTTTGAAAAATAAGCTATTTAATTTCCAATAAAAATATTGAAACACCCTTAAAATAAGACAAATTTACCTGGTAAGCACAAATGCATAAAATATTTAGACATGTAGACAGATAAAGTATCATGAATTTAAGAGTACTTTGTCCTTTGGCACTAGAACATTAGTACTTGTTTTTTTATTTATTTATGCCTTAAAAAGTAAAATCAATCTTTTAGTGCCACAAGATGAAATGCATCTATGTTCAAGATAAAGAAACATTTCACTGTAAAATAAAAATCCTGGCATCATATACTCAACCACATGTTATTCCAAACTGCTTTGATTTTCTTTCTGTAATGTGTCAATGTTTTATTTCATACAATAAAAAATGAATTTTGGCTGACACTGTCACTAACATTCTGGCAAATATATCTTGTTGTCTTTCACAGTAGGAAAAATCATTTGTTTGAGGATGTTAAGATTCTATATTTTCTAAAACACAAGCCATGAAAACGCCACAAAAAAAATATGTCCGCTTGTGACTGATCGAGGGTCTGTGACAAAGATGTCTGAAACACGTGGCCTGTCTCAATTGCAGAGAGACGCTGACCAAGAGGAAACATAATGACAACATGTTAATTTGCCATGACTGAGGAGGTGGACGGCTGGAGTGGATTGTTATGGTGTCAGAGTCATGTGTGCAGTACAGAATGGCAGCCTGCAGTCATCGGCACATTTGATTAACGGCCTAATGATGGATTGGCCTCCCCCACAAAGGGTGGACTTAAGTATATAGCTGCTCCATGCCACAAAATTAGGTTTGACCCCATGAGCTTCCAAGCTTAAATCGTTCGCCTGATTTCAACCAATCAGGATCTTGCAATGTTTGGAACAAAGTCTAACTAACTGACCAGGGGTTAAGGTGGGGGATTATTTTGCCAGCAAAATATTTCACCTTCCACTCGTTTGCTGGGATTTTAGAGTTTTAAATAGAAAACAGTCAATGAATCTGTCATTTAAAACCTCTCGTTATATCTGCTAAGGCAGTACATTGATTTTTAAAGTTGATATTACATGCCCAAATTAGCCTGACACATGAGCTGTATAAAGCGCAGGGTAACTAAGTGAAGATAAACACATTGCTATATTTCATGCAGTCACCGCAGGACGAGAGTCATTACTCAATTCACTCGCTTTGCTCACTGCAGCTTTCCTCAGTTGTAATTGCATTTCAGCATTTCAGCACTTTCTGAACAGTCGGTGTTTATGGTATACATACATATGGAGATGGGGTGTAATGCATGTCTACAATGTTGCTTATTTGATGCATATATGCAATATATATATGCATGCATGCAAATTATTCAGCAATATGCATGAATGTCAAAGATAATTACGTATTTGCTGACCTAAGAAGAACAGACGCAGACCATCCCGTGCAACCGCTCACATGATCAGTCACACAACAATCTCACTCCCTCTACAGCACGCCAGTGGAAGAGCAAGAGATGTGATTCATTAAGGCCTCAGAAGATGAAGCGTAAGAACAGAGCTGTAATGTTAGGGAGTGTGTAAAAACTACATGAAACTGTAGAGTAAAATTACAATGAAAATTCTTTCTTTTTTTCAAAGGAATTACTTGGTTTGGCTAGTAATGTTATAATAATAACACAATCATCATACATAAAATGCTACTCTGAATTCACTAGCCCTACAGAGAAAAACAAATCTTCCTCAGAGTAAAATTCTCTTTCTGTGAGGTAGAAAATTTACCCTGACTGACTGGCATCATTAATCTCGGAGAGCTGCGTGAGGTGGTAAGAGCATTTGGAGGGGCCCCTTCGACCTCTGTTAAAGGGACCAGCCCTCCAGGGGTCGGGGCTGATGCAGCTTTGCACAGATCAACTCTGTCACAATCACAACGCAGGTCATATGCAAAATATTATGTCATTATAATACAATGTACAGAGGAAGCCATTATTGTACCTGGGTACTAAAACTACAATAATGTGAGTTTAATAAATGGGAATGTTTAGGATTTAAGGAGATTATATGGCCATACAATACTGGATTTCTACAGCAAAGAAGCTCAGGACAGTTCTGCTGCTTTGCGGAACATATCAAGGGAGAACATTTTGCAGTACAGTACTTAAAGAGACAGTACCGTGTTGCCCGGAATGACCTGCAAAGAATATATTTGCATAAATGTGCCACGGTAAGTAGGCTACATTTCAATTTTTGAGAAAAATGTGTCAGTCAAAATCCATGGGCTGTTCTTCCGTAATATTCCGGTACTGACAGCTTTAATATTTAACATTCATATAGATGTATCCCTTCATGGTGCATTTCGAAGAACACATTTAAAATTTTTATGAAAACCATAATAGAAACGGGAAGGAATAGGTTACAAAGTCTTACAAATCCTTCATTAACAAATGCTAGACTTTATGATAAACAACATAACTAATAAATTATTAATTTAGTGGTGTATTATTAACAAATTGTCCATACACATTACAGTCATACAGACAGAAATAAATGAAAATAAATGAGGTATTCTAATTTTAATAGTTCTAATCTCTCTTAGTATTCAAGACCAGCTATGTGTAAGCTGAACTGTCGATGGACCTCGTGTCTGGTTAAGTGAGTGTACAACAGAGACAGCAGTTTAAAGCAATCAAGATACATACTGATGCAGTGATTATACTGAAGTACTGATGTTCATTAAAGTTCTACGGGGAACCTCTGATGTCAATACAAATATTTTAAACACGATTAATTAATCACGTCACTATCATAAATCTTCTGAAAGAAATTACAATATTTGATCAGGCCATTTTCAGTTAAACCCAACAGATTTTTATTTTGCTCTTAGCTTGTATATCTTCATGAGTTCTGTGTCGTTCGGTTATAGCAATACACTAATGGTGAATGATGTGAGGTGTCTGTTTGGCTTTTAATGTAGGTAAGAACAGATTTTTAGAGTAAGCAATGATGAAATTACTCAAGGTAGAAGTTCATAATAGGACACTTGTGCACAAAACCTTTGTGATTTAAAGCCTGCAGCGTTACGTAGCAAAGACGGTCACAAATAGTGTGGTTGCCAAAAAAATGCATTACATTATTCAAATTAAAGGCTACAAAAAGATTTAAGTAAATAACATTTTTTTGTCTAACAGCCCTTATGGAAATAATATTCATATCTATTTTAGATATAAAGGGAGGAAGAAAAGGATTCATTGTTGGTCTTTATGCATTGCAGAGATCTTTTGAACGGGATCCTGGGCTGTAGAATGCGCCACACACTTGGCACCTGCTCCAGATGCTGTATAGAGAAAACACCAGAGCTGGGCTCATCAGCACACTTGCACCTGGGACTGCATCCACAGTGCTGCTCTTAAACTAATCCTTATTGGCAATGGTACTAAAGACACACTTTAAACGGTCCTTCAATCTGCTGATATGGGGATAAGAAATAAGACAGATAAAGAGATCAGGGATGTGAAATAAAAGATAAGAAAATTCTTGTAATAGTTTTGTCGTGGGAAAGGGAAAAAGAAAGATAAATCTATGGTTTCCATTAATACTAGAAAGATTAGCGTCATTAATCGTTGTGTGTACAATGACCTTCATACAAGTGCTGCAAATTCTGTGTCCATTGCCTATTTGTACAAGCAAGGAGACTGCTCAAAGATGCTGCTCAGGGTAAAAAGCTGATTGCCTCTCTCTTAGCAGCAATGCAGCATTCAAGTCCTGCAGCAATTTGACAAATGAGCTACGATCTAAGCCGAGGGGGATGCCTCTACTGCAGCACACGTCCCAGAGTGCACGTGCCCGTAACCAGTACTGCTGTAGATCATACGGTATATACAACCAGCCCATTGCATGCACACAGATGCAGGCAGGTGCACACACACACACACACGCTCAGCTGCAATGCTGTACTAGCTTTAGCCTAAAGCTGAGGTATCTGCTCTGGGCAAGCAGTTCCATCAACTATAATCACCTCCACAATGCAGCACTGAGCACCATCTCTGCGTATTACTGGACAACTTTGTCCTCACTTTAAAGGATAAGGTGATTTTAACCTTTAACTCCGTTACAGAATACAAAAATACACAACAAAATAAATAAAAAAAATCAGTAGCCTGTTTTGGCTTATTTTCCAGTAACAAAAAAACAAAGTTTAAAAATTTAAACATCAGAAATGTATTTAATCAATGCATTTAAAAAGCAAGAATGTGGTAGAAAATAACACCTTTTTAAAATACAGTATTTATTTTTTAAATCTTAATATTAGGCCATATTAATATTTTTTGCTTTCTCAGAAAAACTTATGAACCAATAAGGGAAAAAAATAAATTTTCTAAAAACAAGGCTTATTATATTACACAATTTTCTTTCTCAAGTAAATGTAACTTATTTTAAGAATGTTTAGATGTGTTTACTTAAAAAAATATACCCCCTTCAGTGCTGCTCTTTGCTATTTCTTGCCACTTAATAAACAAAGCAGAATGATTTGTTTAAACGATTTCTCAGTTAATTGGATTCATAACGTGCTTTGCGTTTGCGCACTCCTGAAGCCTTTTCTGCAGAGAGGAACCTCTTACTGCACAATATAAATGACAGTGTGGTGCAATCGCTCTCCTTGGTCCTGGGTTGATGGTTTACTGTGTGCTGTCAAAGCCGCTGTCAGACACACATGCTCTGCTTTGGAGAGCGAGTGATTTGCGAGTTGCCTGCTGGGACTCGGTATTGATTACTTTGAAATTACAGGTTTTAAAAGGTTGGCGAAAAAGAGAAGGTGCAAGCTGCCCTCGTCTGCACGCTCTCCGGCAGTAATCAGCATCTTCAGCATATTGTGCTGCACTGCACAGGAAAATGTGAATTTCACTGAGAGACAGCTGAGTGCTGGGTAATTTAATTCAGGACACTCTCTCTCTCCCTCTCTCTCCACCAGCAGTGTAAAGTGAGCCGTATAACCTTCAAAACTACACAAGCTTTCATCCTATCATAAATGACTAAATAAGTGTAAGATAAATAAGTGTTTGTAGCCTTTAAAGATATTAAGCATGAAAACTATTCTTAAAAATGATTTCTTTCGAAGACAAGCAGCAAATCTGATCAGCAAATGACATATTTATGCATCTGGATTACCAAAGTCATTTTTTCCAGAGTAACATCATTCTAATAGTTCTCTAAATGTTTTCGTAATATTTTATAAAACCTAATAATATTACTTTAATATATCTCACCAATTCAACAATTCAGCACCGAGTAAAATCTATCTCTAGTACAAGGTTGTTTTAAGTCCATCTAAATGTGTGTATCCATCTAAACATCATAAAAACATACATTTGAAAAACAAACAAATCAGTCAAATGTGACCTGCTCCATTTAAAGTAACTTTGACCCAAAAACACAATTTAGGTTTATGCACTACAGTAAAAATAAAGCACAGACAACATTTAAATCATTATCAGCAATGGTTTTAAGTACTAACCCTTAATACTTTTATATTATAAAGCTGAGACTTAGATTTTTAGTTTAGTTTTTAAAATGTGTTCTTGGCTCAAAGAGGCTAAAAATGATGAAGCAGGTCACAAATGCTATGTGATGTTATGTGCTTTTAATAGCTAAAAATACATCATTCTGTCTGCTTCAGGTTTAACCTTCATATTTCCTCACAGGACACAAGAATCATTTTGAAGGGCTTTTCTTTCATGTTGTGCCATGCAACATTAAACACAAGGTGGCAGACACGAGCTTTTCTGTGGCTGATTCAAACCACCTCAAAGCCTCAGTTAATCTTCTCTCACACTAATCCGAAATAACACATAACAAAATAAAAATTGTTTCCTAGGCAACTTCAAAAACATACCAATACATTTCATAACATCTTGCCTTGTTGACTAATGGTGGTATAAAGCTTATAATCAGCATGGAAAAATAAGTTTATAATCAAACCTGTGTATTTTATCTGCTCTCTGACAGACAGACAGACAGTTTATGTACTTCATACATGTTAAAATACACAAACTTTATAATGTATTTTATGTATACAGACTGCAAAACACTTGATCTACGTGTTCTTATGTCCGAAAAGGTTAAAACTTTCTTGTGTAACCACAAAAATAAAGCACCTGCATGTGCTGTAACTAACACAGACATTTAAAAATGCATAAATAGGAAAAATCGTCATAGCAACAAATCTCTCAGTGAAGTATCCCGCTTTGAAAACTTGTTTTACAGTAAATCTCTGCTGTGCCAACACCCCAGACTGTCAGTTCAACAGCATGCCAGTCCTTCACTTCACAGTATGACCTCACTTATGGCTTCCATATGAAATAAACAGAATCTGTGCTAGAGAAAGTTTCTCCAGCCTGCTGATGGAATGACTCAGAGAGAGCGAATGTGTCAGAGCACTGTGTGACGGTGGGATTAGCTCACAGTAAATTTCCTTTTCCTTAAGACATGTTACTCACTCTTACATTCCTTCACCCCACTTCCAGTTCCTGAAAAGAATGAGGTTCTTGTGCGGAGATGTTTGGTGCGCTGCTGAGGAAACACAGCAGGTGAGGGTCTCTGAGCCAAGCGCACATTTGTTTGTGTGCTGATGAGAAACCGAATTGGACCTTAGCAAAACCAATAAAACATTTCTGATGTCCATCCAAACATCCAAACGTGATTTTTAGGGCACAGGAGAATTTGTTACATAACTAGTTTTTAAAGTGGATTCAGTATAGAATGACTCACATGTAAAAGAATTGTTTTGAATGTCTGTTTTATGTATAAAAATGTCATGTATAATCATTGTTAACTCGGTAGGATAATGTTTACTTGTTTTGCTCCTCTAAGCAACAATCTTCTAAATATTTTAAAGGAAACTCCCTTTGTACAGCTGCAGCATCGTTCTAAGGTCACGGCAAATTCTTCCAGTCAGAGAAGGACTGCGTATGATATTTGTACAGTTTAGTAAGAGCACCATAAGCTGGAAAGAAAGAGCTAAGATGAATGTGTTTTCTTTTTCTCATGTGAAAAGTACCAAGGGCTCTTGTTGAGTGTCTGACTAAATAAAAACAGCCAATGGTATTGGGCAACATTTATTCCACTTAAAGGGTCTGTTCATCCCAAAACGAAAATTCTGTAATAATTTTTCCAAGGGGTTTATTTTGAAACACAAAATAAGTTCTAGCAGAAAGTGCAAGTTTCTCTTTTCCATAAAAATTGAATCGTGGCCACAGCTGTCTCTGGTCCCCATCTACTTTCATTTTATGAAAATCTTTCTGTGAAAACTTTCTGTTAAACATTATACGGTAGTAAATGTTACAGAAACGCTATTTTGGGATAAACTATTTCTAACACCTGTTTGGCACAGAGAACAAAAGCAAATCAGACAGAAAGGCAAATAACCATTAGGAAACAAAAGACTTTGTAAGATCTAGGATTTTGTTTTGTAAATAAGCATTTCTGTTAATTGGCAGTTTTGAAGCATTTAAATAAAAGTAACTAAACTGAACACAAGGGGACAGTAAAACACTTTCACATGTCACAACTTCCTTAACATAAGCCTTAACAACAGTGTTAGGCAAATAAAGGGATAGTTCACCCAAAAATAAACATTCTTTCACCATTTACTTAGCATCATTTTTGAAACACCTTTAAAAACACTCAGTGAAACACAAAAAACATTAGAACGTTAATAAACGTTACTGCCTCAGTCCCCTTTCACTTTCGTTGTATGAAACAGACCTGCATCAACATTCCTACAAATGTCTTCTCTTGTATTCAACGCACAAAAGTCAGTCTTGAAATTACAGAACAATGATTAAATGACATCAGAATTTTATTTTGGGGTGAACTATTTCTTTAAGACGAAAATCAACTTGCTTGCTTAATATAAATTGCTTCTTATTTTAACTGTCAGTGTTCAGCTCACCTCTTCCCATCAATAAAAAAGTTTGATAGACCCTTGTAACCAAAGAGATGGGCTGAAGAGGAGTGGTATATTGTGTAAGGTCTACAGAGAAGTTTACTGTCTCCAGACAGTAAGAGTTGCCAAGGTGCCTCGTTGTCTGTTGAGTCATATGAAGAGCCACATGAATCAGTCTCTTCAAGCAAGCAACTGCAGTCACTATACAAAAGGGTGCAGCAACTAGGCTCACCGTGCGATCATTTTGAAAGTGATTATAATAGTATTACTGTAAGTGAAAGAAAGAATGTAAAAATAACATTCAAAATTGCGTGGGGTGTGAGGGGCCAGGTTAAATGTAAAGGTTAAACAATCTGTCATCGAAAACCCCTATGAATCAAACACCATTCTGAATAATGGGGGGCCCTCAATGTCTACAGTGCTTAAGGTTTTATTTAAAAGTTATGTACTAAAATTGCTTGACTAAAACACCACAAAGAAATCACACATATTTCTTTGTGTATTTGCATTACAAATTAAATCAATTAAAAAATACATCCACAAATTAATCCAACATACTCATATTATGTACTCAACATTCAAATGAATGGAGAAATGGCACAAATTAAACTACTTATAAGGTTTTTAATTCTAACTATTAGCAGTATAAAGTGTGATTTTAAATGATAAAGGGAGTTCTAGCCCCCAAATGAACATCCTCATACAGATTGCTTATCATCATTATGTAGTCCACAATTAGCAGAGTTTATCAGGGGAAATGAGCTAAACAACAACAGCTCAGCTCATTTGGGAGGGACATTCAGCAGCAGCTGGGAGCTATTTGACCACGTGACTGGAGAGATGTTTCTGTCGCTGTAGCAGCCATCATTTCCCTCAATACAAGCCTGGTCTAAAAAGACACGGAGAGGATATAGACATGGATCTGCACGGGAATACCGACTGAAAGGAAGATACTCGCTCCACTCCTTCGCCTATGGTTTATTTTACGCCGTGTATCGGTTGCAGGTACGATTTAAAACGCTTATCGTTTAGCGTATTTGTTTGTGTTTTGTGCAATCGGCGTGTTTTCACATGCATACGCTTACTCAATGCGTTTTCCTACCTTTGTCAAAGCAAACATCCAGTCGAGGTGCTGTATTCAACCAGCTGAAGTTATAAAGCAGGAACTGATATATACATGCGCTACTCTGTGTCACGTTTTTTACGCGTCTCAGTGTTAATAATTCATTAGTATGCATTAAACAAGAACTACTTCCTGTGTATGTTGATGAGATAATGTCTAGCTCTCTATATGTATTTTTATTAAACCGCAAATGTGTTTTGTGACCGTCCACGTAGTTTCCTACCTAGTTTAACTGGAGCAGTATGAATATCAGCGTTTCATTAAATTTCATTGATTATATTTCTACAAAAGGCCATTATAAGGAGTTAAACGCGATGCAAATGGTTGTGTGCACGTGCACGTACATGTTAATTGTTTTTTAAAGTTGAACTCTATGGCAGTAAATATGTTTGCCTCAGACAATGCTTTAGTTTCGGTTTGGGGTATTTAGGTGTGGAGGCATTTGTGTTAAACTGTACGCAGACGCAGAAGTGAAGATCGTCGTCTGGTTGTAATTC
>JAZGTK010004325.1:0-24885 GCA_036877625.1 Ambastaia sidthimunki | reverse complement strand
AAATTATACTTGCCACAACTGTGAGTCTGATGGACTAATTTCTTTCTCTCTTAACCTCTCTGTCACATGCATACACTACCTTACACAAACAGATACACACACAGTTCAGTTCAGGAGTTCACAGAAGTAGTTTAGTAAAATTTCAGTCTCGATTTTCATAAAAATATTTTGTTGTTCCAATTTATTATAGGCCTAATAAATAACTAAAACGTTGTTGTTACATATTGTTTTTCTAGTCTTTGTCATTATACAGCCAATTTAACAAATTTAACAATTTAACCACTTAACATTTTGTATGTTTACAAATAATATAAGGAAATTGCAATATGATGTTATATAATGTTTTTTATTATTGCATTTTAATGAATGTTGCAACTGTCCCTGTGGACTGTTGCAACCGTCCCCTGCTAGGGGTCAGTTGCAACACTTGACTCTGTCTGTTTAAAGTTTAAATTGTACATACTGTATATGATCATACATACGCATGTTACAGCAATGTTGGTGGGTATCTGACAGATGTGGGTTTAATGTTAAATTAATAATTAATTAATTAAATTTTTGTCTTTCCACAAAAACTGTCTCTGAGAAACTGAAGGAAATACAAAAAGTGTTGCAACCATCCCCACTCTCCCCTACATTGTATAATTTCAGTTCAATTTTCTCTCTGACAAACAGGCAGACAGACAGACATACCTTTAGGTCAGGTTTGGTTTCTTTCTCAAACTCATTCTTTATTTTTATTGTCTTGTGTGAAGAAGGAAAGTTTCTGTTGTGGTTTGGAGATTTCAGCTCTTCCCTGTTTGTTTCTGTTGGAGTTCTGAAGCTTCTCTGACCAACATTCAAAGCTTTAAAATCAATGGTTTTCATCTCATACGCTCCTTCCACATTGCAGAATAAGCCTCCATGTTTTTGCCGTGGCACCGGGTCTGCAGTTCTCGGTCGAGCCAGATAGACTGGCAAATCTTCCTCTGTGTCTAGCAGATGTCTGTTCTGAGCCATGATAAGACAGACTGAGACCTGCTGGAGTCTCCACACCTCACCACATCTCCAAATCTGTCACTCTTACAGGAGAAAACCTTAAACAACAACAACATACCTAATGTACTTTTAAAAGTCATGGAACAATGATTCACATATTTCATATTCATATTTTAATGTAGACCTACATCAACTTCTATATGAGCAATATAGATTTGTGTAATGTAAACCTTAATCCAATATAGCTTTTCAATAAATAAATTAATAAATTATTAGGTTGACACACAACATTTTTTGTTAGGGTTAGCGTATGTGTTAGTTTACAGTGTAAGAACAGTATAACTAGCTGTGTATAAAAACAATATAAGTCTACAATAAGTCTATGGAATGTCTCCATTTAGTTAGATATGTAAACATGTTCTTTTGTGTGTGTAAATAATAAATATGTAAGTTAATAATCCACTCTTATCGTCCACATGTTTACTTCAAAGGTATTATTAATCTTTAATAAAGCTTGAGCAGTTTCCAAATTGAAATAAGATACACTACACTCATATCCACATTAAATCAATGCTGTATTGTCAGCTAAACCATTGCCTGAACATTTTATCACATAATTGATCAGAATCTAAAATAAGGCAAAAGACTCATGTTTTAAACTAAAGCATCAAAGCTTCAGTTCTTGTGACCAAATCTCTCTGTGTGTGAAGGTTATAGCATGTAATTTAATTATAGTGAAGAGAATAAAGCTATTTTAGTCACTTAGGTTTGGATTATGCTTTTGTATATTTAGGTGTAGACATTTTGAGCATCATGTGTTTCTTTAAGGTATAGAACATAATATAGAGCAGCATATATTATAAATGATTTACAATTCATGCTATGTACAATGTATGTACAATTTATGCGTTACACTTACTGTATTAATTTGTGCATACTGTCTGTCTGTCTCTCCCTCTCTCTCTCTGTCTGTCTGTCTCTCTGTCTATTTGTTTGTCTGTGTGTCTGTCTAAAAGGAGTGTCATAACTGTGACAGTTTAGAAAGGTTAACTCAGGAAACACACAGTATCCAGAGAGCTTTACACACTACACCTGCTTCAGAGGTAACCCATGTACTGGTCTGTAGCATCTTGAACTGACTAATAAAAAATGATGTGGTAGCAGATACATCTGTCTAGAGATCTCAGACGGGCACATTGCTAAATGACTCTCACAGAGAGCATCTACTCTTTCTGTTTACTATGGGACAGATGTTTACCCACAGTTTTAACTCTTGCTTATCCCTTGTATAAATAAAACTGTGCTACTGTACTGGATTGTTATCAAGCATTTAGCACAGAAGCAATGCACAGAAGGTTGCATTATAGCAAACGTCATTGTTCTCCATATTCTCAAATCAAGTCTGATTATTACAAACTATGATGCATGAGTGTTGTTAGTGGTTGTCAGGGTGTTGCTATATAGTTGCTATGTTGTTTTGTTTTGAGTGGGTTTTAGTAAGTTGCTATGCAGTTCCTAGGGAGTTCTTGGTGATTGCTATAGGGCATTGATACTGTAGGTGAGTGTTTGAGGTATTAATAGGCCCAAGTCAAAAGAGCTCAGTTCTAAGTTTGTATATGGCCCCTGTCCCCTCTTTATAGTAAGTCTATAGTATTACAGATGTTTGGCTTGTGATGCACACAAAGGTAGAAAACATTGCAGTGTCCTGTTCTATAGATCCGTGTGTAAAGAGATACTCTGGTACATCAACCAGGGTGGCTGAAGTTACATGTGATAAAGGAAACAGAGCGAGTATGTTAATATTACATTAGTGTCAGACACACAAGAGGCAACATACAGCAGGTGTGGGTTTGAACTTTCTCTGATTACAAAGATGTGACAATGAAAACAGTGCAACAGTCAAAATTAAATTGTTTTCTTTGTTCTCTAAGAGTGTACACATTGCATTTATATAAAAAATTGGATTCAAATGAACATTTTCAAGATGTTAACTGATTCAAAGGCTGTTATGAAATAATGCCTGTTCCCTTACTAAAAACCAAAAGGCAGACAGGAAAGTGTGTATGCTGTGTGGTATATAATAAACCACTATTCCATTCCAAACATAGCCAACAGTTTAATCTGCCTGGTGCTAGCTTGACCAATATAACTAATATAACTGACCAGAGATGTAATAATATCTGGCAATTATTAGTCAATAATATAACATCTGGATTATGTCTGTAACCCCTGTTCTTTGATGGAAGAAATAAGACTTTGTGTAGATGATGACACTGATGGTTTGCCCTTTGGAGCTCCATCGACTCTGATCTTTTAAGAAAGCACTAATGAAAAATTGGTTAAAGGGGTTTGCATTTCAGTTTTTACTCTGGGTATGTGGGTATAAGAGGTGGCGGCTCCTCAAACCTGTTCACTGGTACTGCAGCGCAGACACTGGCGTGCTACTGCATGCTTAGCAGCGCACCTGATAGGGCATTCCAATGACATGCCATTTATGAACAGGGAAAACAACGCTCACCTGAAGCATTTTAACCAGTTACCTATTTAATGTTTCCTTAAATCATAAGAAGATGCTCTGTGCTGGGGAGAGCTTGCTCTTTTAACAGTTGACCCGAAGCCCCAAGTGGTCAAGGTGCTGGAGCACTAGGTCCCTGTGCGTGCATAGAACTTCTTGCCAGTGAGGATCGGTGTAAAATTGTATGCCTAGCTGGATGGTCATACATTAGATGGTCTAATGTAGATAGTGGTCTTTGTTAGAAGAACATAAAGTATAAAATAAATATATTTCAGCACTGATACAATATTGCAATGAACAAGCACTGTTAATGACTGATTATACTGTCAGAATATATACTAACAATAACTTTAAACAACTATCATACAACAACAAACAAGTGATTGTACTAGAAGCTATGGGAGCTGAATACAACAGAGCATGTGAGTTTGCCTTTGCTGAAGGCTGTGGTGTCAGGTTACACAATGTATCAATAAATAAACCAGGAGACCATGAATCGTTCCGTTACAATGATGCTGCTGAACTGATACTCTTAACGCATGCCCAAGATCTGACAGGATTCACTTACACATGTGGAGGGAACTTTGCACAATTGGCCAGTCATACAAAATAAGTATGCCCTGTTCTTTTAGGGGAGGCAGGGCATCCTCTGTAACTTTTGTAAAGATGCGAGATGACAGGGCCAGACCAAACTAGGGGTCTTTGTACTGTTACACTCACCCCTCAAAAGCAAACTGGAGGAATTGTCGGCATCAAGGAAGGATCAGTCCTACATGGTCAACAGCTGCACTGAACCATTGAACTGAATGGCAGAGCCAAAACAGAACGTTCTGAAGAGCCCGCGTGAGGGGCTGGGGAGTAACGACTATGGACCCAGGAACCGTGCTAAAGACACCAGAGGGGTGGGGGCCCTCTGATCTCCTGCCCAACAGTGTGAGCAGTATATGTTGAGAGACGCCTCTGCATGGGCAATGACCCAGTGTGTGAGGAGGTGATTGTGCTCCCAAGGGTGAACTCCTAGTGTTGTCATCGAATCAAATCAAATGACTGACAGCAAGGGAATACATATTAATTACAAGTGTTAGGCTTTATATTGTCTGACAATGAATGCACTTTTTTAACTTAACACTTTAACTCTTTAACTCTAATCAGGTCTGTGCAGTGAGCATAAACTTATGTTTACAGTACATTCACAAGAAAACAGAGGAAACAGAAAATATTTTATTTTTGAGAAGGCTTTTAGATTTTAATAAAATGAAGCCAAACCTGGTATACAGAATGCCTTCAAAAACCTAATTACAATCCAGAGATGAAGCCAATTAAAGGATTTAAAGAGGTCAGTCAGTAAAACCAGTAAGTGAAGGTCCTGCTGGTATACTACAGCTGTTTATTTAAGAGTAGAAAAGAATCAGTAAGATTTGATTAAATACAAGAATGGGAAACATTTTGATCTGCAGCCATCACCACAATACACGTTAATGCAATTTAAAGATGTAACTTTTAAATTGCAGTGTGACTACTGCTCAAACTGCAGGAGACAAACACACATGTACATATCAACAAACAGGTATATACACTGAACTCCCAGAGAGACTCTCCTCACCCAGAGGAGGAATATGATGAGACAATGAAACATGAACAGAACAGCTTTCTGTTTAAATCATTCATAAAGCCATTCTTTCATCAATTACCGGACAATTAACAAAAGAACGCTTTTAGTTATGCAAACTGTGGCTTAATGTGTCAATTTACACCAGAATGATTTTACTTGTGTAAAATGTTACATATTGCTCCATTTATAGTAAGAATGAATTTATTTGTGTAAACTGTTGCATTATTTGATTAAGCAAGAATGGTTTTAATCGTGTGTAAATCGTTGCATGATGCAGCAATTTTATATTAGGATTTCACCTGCATATTGTCACATGATGCAACTATTTAATTTATGTAAGGATAGTTTTATGTATAATGTCACACAACGCAACACAGTTTCACAAACATCCTTCTGCTTGTGTCTCATATGGGGCACAATGAGAGAAATGTAAGAAATGAATTAAAAACCATTCAATAGTTTCCACTTAACAGTTGGTTGCAGTAATCTACTTTCTAGGGGTGAACACAGAACTGCTTGCGTGGATAGTTTGTAGTGTCACGGTGATACCCTGATACCTCTCCAGATGGGTCCTGACAACAGGATGTAATCTTACTAATAAATCCTGAGTCAGCACCAATAACTCCTGTGGGAGGATTTGGGTGTGTCTGCGAAGACATCCATTCTGCTTTATAATTTCCCAAAGTGTGTGTGGGACACAGGCAGACAAAGACAAAATGTGGTTGGCGGGTTTTGGTTGGTAGTAGTCGCAGTAAATGCAGTAAAGACATGGCAGGTCCCTGCATAGCAGAGATAATTCACAATTCTTCCATTTGGTTCTGATTATGCTTTTGTCACACTTGTATTGGTCTGTAAGTGTGATTTTGTTCCACAGAGGTTTTTGTCTTCATAATCCAAAAGCCATATCCAGGGCAGTGTTCTGAGTACAATCCGTGATCATTAAATCTGAGTTTCCTACTTCCACACAAACAAAACAAAACAGCCACTAATATGCCTTGAGTCAGAACAACTGGAGAACTGTGGGTGCATGCGACAGCTCTGGGTTGCTTGAAATCCTAAACAGACAAAGACAGCCGTCAGTTTATTGTGGAACTTACAAATTTTATTAAGGGAAACTACATTTACATTTTGAAAGCCCTAGAAGAATATAGTTGATCGTTTTTTAAATAGATGACAACTTTTTATAATGTCAGATACTGATACTGATGTAACATACAGTAACAGTAAGTTCTGAAAACACAAGACAAACTGAAGAGATCCTGAACTCACCTACAGCAGATGTTACAGACATCAGGGCCAAAGAATAAAGGCAAGAGAGAAGAATAAAAACAGAAATAAAAACTAAAAGAAAGAAAGAAAGAAAGAAAGAAAGAAAGAAAGAAAGAAAGAAAGAAAAAAAGAAGGAAAGAAAGAAAGGTAAAGGGAGATAAAGGTTAGAAAAATGGATTAATAACAGACAACAAGATATAAGACAATGTAAGTAAACAAAACTTGTTTCACTATAATAACACAGGGGAGTAGAGACCATTGTAGCATTTATTTTGTCTAATTCTGATTTACCTGCAAATCACTCTACTGGCTGATTGTTATGTCACCCAATTCATTTTTATAAGCCAAGTTGATAAGGTTTATTGTGTTCTCCCACTTAAGGTTTTTGAAGATTGGAACTTGATGATTATGAAGAAAACGGATCAACAGCTTACCTTCTCCTCCAGATCTTTGATCTGTCTCCTTTGAATGTCTGTCTTATCCTCCAGGTCTCTGATCCTCTGCATTGACACAAACATACAGTATATGAAATATGCAGTACCACTCTGAAAGTAATTGACAGACAATATCAAATATTTTGGATTGATTTGATAATTATGAAGGTATAATAATAATATCAGTAACTTCAAATATAAATACATTTCAATGTAAATTAATACTATTTACAAAAATACATATACACCCTTTTAAATGTTTAGCATAAAAATCTGGTGTTCTGTTGTCTCTAATCTGCTTCTCCTTTCTGTTCATGACAGCTATTACATCTGATCACCAGCAGGGCAAAAATTAACCACACAATCAGCAAGTATAAACAGCTTTCATCTTAAACAAAAATGGCACTTACAAGGAACAATAGCCAATAAATATTTCATAGCTGAGCATATCTATAAATAGAAATAAACTATAGATAACAACATCTACTTTATCTAAAGAACAAAAGCTGCTGCTTCTGCAGATGGTGTTTGTGTGGCACGAAATGGTATTTTTGCAGGAGCAGAGGGTGTTTGTCTGGTGTTTGTGCAGCAGGAGATGGTGTTTGTCTGGTGTTTGTGCAGCAAGAGATGGTGTTTGTCTGGTGTTTGTGCAGCTGTGAAGGGTTTTTGTCTGGTGTTAGTGCAGGAGCAGAGGGTGTTTGTCTGGTGTTAGTGCAGCAGGAGATGGTGTTTGTCTGGTGTTTGTGCAGCTGTGAAGGGTTTTTGTCTGGTGTTAGTGCAGGAGCAGAGGGTGTTTGTCTGGTGTTTGTGCAGCAAGAGATGGTGTTTGTCTGGTGTTTGTGCAGCTGTGAAGGGTTTTTGTCTGGTGTTAGTGCAGGAGCAGAGGGTGTTTGTCTGGTGTTAGTGCAGCAGGAGATGGTATTTGTCTGGTATTTGTGCAGGATGATATTTCCTGTTCTGTGTACCTGATGGGCCTGGTGCAGGAGCTCCATGCGCTCCTGCAGAACCTGGCAGTCGTACTCTCTGCTCTTGCGCAGCATCTGTCTGCGCAGTTTCTCCACGGCTGTGCGTAATTCATCCTTCTGCAGTTCATCCAGAGGTTCTCCATACTTGATCACCTTCTCCTGCTGAAGCGCATTATACAGCGTTGCCTCCAGCTCCTGGATTTGCTGTAACACACACACACAAAGTAGAATAATGAAACAGTCTGAAGCCAAAACATACAATGTCATTGTGATTAAGAACAGATAAACCCTTCAAAACAGATCTAATGAGCTCTGACATTGTTGAGATATATGCTATAATATGATTTATATGAAATATGAAAAAAGTTGTGTCAAAATTAAAAATGTTTTTACTACAATATATATAATTAATTTGTCAGAGAAGTTACTGTTACCATGGAAACAGAAATTGCTGCAAAATAACTCGTCAGTGACTGCCTGTTCCCCAAGAAGTTTTGGGAATATGTAAATATTTAGCAATAAACTTTGTTTGATGAGATAACAGTTCATGACAGCAGCCATGTCTGAGGCACAACCTGAAGGAACGGCTATGCTGAACATTATTACTGTAGTGTTGGGAGGTTTTACCATGTAGGCCTGATCCAGTGCCTGCTTCCTGTAGTCCAGCTCCTCCTCCAGATAGCCCTTCTGTTTGCAGAACATATCCTGTGAATCAGAGACAAGGGTGTTAGAAACATCACCTTCACATCTACAGTACAGAAGATGACATCTAGAGTATCAATAGGCCATCATACCTACATCATTTCATATCAGTGCTAGAACATAGAAAACTAAGGTTGTTTAAAATGTGTGTTTGAAATAAAATGTGTACCATCTCCAGCTCAAGGTCCATCATCTTCTGGTGCAGGGCTGCTTCAGTGCCTTCAATCTGCTGAATCCACTGCACAAAAACAACATCATGAAACAGCACATCAAAGAAGAGCCAGTTAGGTGGTAGACACTGAACTGACCTCTTTCATCTACTCAAATCATAGCACCACCCGTCACATAAAATTCATTGTAAAAATAGAACAGAATTATGATGTCAGTTCATGTACAGGTTTGTAATAACATGAGGATGAGTAAATGATAGAGAGTATTTTCATTTTTGGGTGAACTATGAAGATGCCATTTGGTTTAATGTTTTGTTATCTAATGTAAAGACATTTAATGTCACCAAGGTAAACGTACCTTCTCAGCGAGAGATAGGACTGTACTGGCTTGAATAATAGCCACCTGCTCCTCATTTCTTAAGTTCTAAGGGGACCATTAAACACATACATTCATAGGTCTCAGATTTTTATTATTCACTTTACAGTTTACATCTGATAATAATCTAGCATATGAGAAAATGTGACTTCTTTACCCCGTTGTCCCCCAGTATATCCAGCAGTTTGATGAGGTCTGGTATACACACATCCTGTAGAGGAGATCAAAGGACAACTGAATTATAAGTTCTGTGTCACTCAAACTTAATTATTCTGTAACACCTTTTCTACATACCTTCACACCCTCCTTAATACAGTAAATCTGCAGGGCACTCACACCTTCAGAAAAGGGATGGATCTGCAGAGTAAATGGAGGAGATCTCCTCTCCCGCTCCTGTCAAATTACATCACGTCTCAGAAAAAAATGTATCACATTTTAGAGCTTTTACTTTCAATACCCAGAAGACTGCATGGAGATGTCAGTTATGGTTCTTTTAAAGGGAAAATTCACACAATGTTGACTGTCAGCCTTGGTCCCCATTTTCAAAAAACATTTCAAACATCTCACCTTTCTACAAGGACTTAGATTTTTGGGTAACACAGTTTTTGATTTCCTTTTCAGGAACTCGAGCTCCGTCAAAACAGTTGGAACGCCTCCAGCTTTTATGCACTCTGAATCACGTGTGAAATCCATCCAATCGGGAGGCGATACTTCACAGATAGGGTGACGTCACGACCAGGAAGCTTAAAAGCACATGCGCTGAGCAAACCGGTAGCTTTATTTATTCAGCGAAGTGCTCTGTGTGAAAATTGTCTGTCTACTTATTGCTTGTCTGCCTTTAGAAAGTAGGATATTTATGCATATTTAAATAATGCCTAAAACTAAAGAAAAGACAAAGGGGGTAGAGCATAACACTCAACATTGTAGACCCTGTGTTTTTCCTCACCTGCGATAGAAAGACTATCCACGGGTGGGACACACACAGTTTATGTGTTTGGGAGTAAAGCACACTCAGGCATCTCTCGAGGGAGCTGACTGCCCGCTTGTGAGCGGGTTTCAATGCGATCACTTCACTCCCGGAAGGCTCTCTTTGAGGAGAGGGCTCGACTCTCCGCCTCTCATCCACAGATGAAGTGCATGTAGAGAGCGTTGATGAGCCCTTTCAGTCCCCGCATTATGAGGAGTTTTGGAGGTTGTTACTTTGGCTGTGGCTAAATTGAACTTCAATTGGTCCTCCTATGAAAAATTATGAGGAGTTTTGGAGGTTTTTACTTTGGCTGTGGCTAAATTGAACTTCAATTGGTCCTCCTATGAACAGGTTGGGCTGCAAAAGAGCAAGCTATATGAACACTCTTTGCGCAGTCGGCCTCAACCTCCACACCGGAGCCTACTGTTTTTCTAAATCGTTTTTGCAAAACCACACTCGACCCATATCTGATAAATACGGGTATAATATGATGCCCCGGGTTGAACAGACGCTAACTGCTATCTGTCTCCTGATGTGGCGTCTCCAGCTCTGCTCTCCAAGCCGCTGCGCAAAACAGCGCTGGTGGGCAGGGGGGACACAGTTAGCAGGGCAGGCTGGTGCTTTCCTGCACACCATGGCAGTTTTACAGGCATACCAAGCCAATTTGCTAAAAGAGATTAATGAGAGCGAGGGTCTCACATTTGAGGATGTGTTAGAACCGCTATTCGCCCTACCACCCGTGTGGTTGGCAGGTCTATGGCAGCAGTTCATTCCTTACCGCACTCACTCTCTTGGGGCTGCTGGACGGGAGTAGCCCCAGCCATGTACTAACTCCTCCTACAGGGACTCATAAAAACAGAGCGTTGCGTCCCGTTCCCCCCCCCCTTAAGGGTGCGGCTGACGCGACACTCAAGGTCGAAGTCCAGAAAACCAAGACAGGATCTGAGAACCGTCCTGATTTCAAAGAGGACTTCGACCAAGAGGCCCTGACAATTACAAGTCAGGACCTCAGGGGGCAGCCCCATCTGGGGAGCAGCGGTTAACATCTCATCATACGATTCCCGCACCTCTTCAGTGCCCTCTGGAGATCAGGCTGTTGACCCTGCCACTTCAGGTTCTTCAGGGCGCAGCCGCCTCAAACAACTGCAACCTCCAGTGTTCGGAGAGTTTGAACCGGAAGTTCCCTGCAGGGTTTCCTTTACAGGGCACCGGTCTATTTACTCCAGATATGCCAGAGAGCAGTCTCGAGAGAGCCTGGAAAGGGCTACCACACGTGTCTTAATGTGTCCTGCACACAGTAGAACTAGGCTACAGAATTCAGCGCAGGCTCTGGTTATGGAGCAAGAAGTACATACTCTCCTGAGGAAGGAGGCCATCGAGGTGGTCCCTCCTCAGCAGAAAGAGTTAGGGCTCTACAGCCGTTACTTCATTGTTCCCAAAAAGGATGGAGGGCTGTGTCCTATTTTAGATCTGCATCTCCTGAACCGCTAAGTCATGAAACTGAAGTTTAAGATGCTGACTGTGAAACAGATCATGTCCCAAATCAGGTCAGAGGACTGGTTTGTCATGATAGATCTGAAAGATGCATATTTTCATATACCCATCCTTCCTCAACACAGGAAGGTCCTGAGGTTTGCTTTCAGGGGCGAAGCTTACCAATATCGGGTCCTTCTTTGCGGTCTAGCACTCTCACCCCGTACTTTCACAAATGTTGTGGATGCAGCACTGGCTCTCCTGTGACACCAGGACATCTGTATACTTAATTATATCGACGATTGGTTGATATTAGCTCACTACAGAGCAAGTGGTAGTTCGGCATCGAGATGTCATTCTAAACCACACGAAATATTTGGGGTTCAGACTGAACACTGAGAAAAGTGGGCTTTCTCCAGCGCAGAGAACAACTCTTCTGGGTGTCGTTTGGGATTTGACCACGATGCGGGCACATCTTTCTCTTGCTCGAGTAGATTCAATCCTCAGTGCAGTCATGAGAGTCAAAGAAGGCCAGTCACTCACTGTGAAGCAGTTTCACCAGGGCCCGGTACTGGGAGTTCTTTGCCGCTGTCTAACTTGAACAGATGCATCCCTCACCGGTTGGGGCCCGTGATCTGTGGAGAGGGTGCCACCTTTCCCAAGGAAAGCTCTCGTTGAGAGCAGCTTATATCCCTGGATGTCACAATGTAGGAGCAGACATCCTGTCGAGGTAGGGTCCGAGGCCTGGGGAATGGCCCGAGGTGGTGAAGCAGATATGGAGAATCTTTGGGCAAGCCCAAGTGGACCTCTTCACCTCTCGAGAGACAGTGCAGTGTCCTCTTTGGTTCTCTCTAGCTCATCCAGCTCCTCTGGGACTGGATGCCATGGTACAGACTTGGCCGAGGCTTTGTCTGTACGCTTTCCCCCTGATCACTCTGCTCTCAGGAGTTCTGAGAGAGTACGCCAGGACACGGTATCTGTGCTCTTAGTGGCCCTGTTTTGGCTGAACTCGTTGGTTCTCGGACCTAAGGCAGGGGGCGCCCTTAAGACCGCCAGCTGGAGCCAGTTAACAGCGCCGTTAACGCAGTTCTGGAGTTCTTGCAGGCACGGTTCTCTGCAGGGCTAGCTCACTCCACCATGAAGGTTCATGTGGCAGCTAAATCGGCTTACCACGCTTCAATTGGTGCTTATACAGTGGGCAGACACTCCCTGGTTACACGTTTCCTCCGAGGTGCACTGAGGCTGAGGCCCCAGGTACAATCTTGCGGCCCCCGTGGGACTTGACAGTGGTACTAGAGGCCCTTTGTGCTCCACCTTTTGAGCCCATTGGGGAAATATCAGATAACCTTCTTTCAGCCAAGACGGCCCAAGGTTCCCTTTTCCTTCCCTTCCCTTTCCTGAGACATTTGCTTATGCTATGAGGAATGTCACCTTTGTGCAATCATGTCATTATTATTAACAGATGGGAAGTATAACTTTAGGAAGTCATTCGATTGTGTGCACATGTGTAAGAATAGGAGTGAAAAGAACATGTCAAAGTAGTTAAGACATGGGCTTTAGCATGTTCCCGCTATGAAATTGGTAACCATGCATACAAACTTTGTGATTTAAAGTGCAGCACTCTCTGTCAGCTGTTAAAGGAGCTGACAGCATGCATTGTGACAAATTCACAATGAAAAAGCTGCAATCTTGCACTGCTGTCTTCTTGAGGGAATAAGGCGTCTGCACCCTGTGGTTTGAGTTCAGTGTTTGTGGAGGCTGTAGACTTTGTGTTTACAGGTGGAGTTGGCAGAACTATAGTTAGTTATAGTATATCATACAGATGATGTCCCTTTCTTTCTCTCTATCGTGTCAGATCAGGAAGTTCGCTCTGTGATGATAATATATTGCTCACACTCATATTGCACACATACTTTCCTATTCTCAAAGGTCTTTGTGGTTGCAACAGAGCAGTATCTGTTTCTCTTCCCTTAGGGGATTTAGGCTTTTACAGTCATTATGCTTTGGTCCCCAAGAACCATATTCTAAAGAACATACAAGTTCAAGATGTTTTAAATTCGAACACATTGTCTCTTAAATTCAGAGATTGGTTTAACATAAACATGTTGTTCTTGCTCATTTATCTTGCATAGGTCTAAGATTGAAGTTTAATTCCTCTTTCCTGCATTATTTGACCATTAATTTTATTTTCTGAAAGTGTGGAGTCCACCTTTGTTTGTCTTGGCAGTTTCAGGCTGGGCTAGGGTATTCCAGTGAGCCAGCAGCCCCTATACCCCATTAGGTCTTCTCCAAATAAGGCCATTACAATGGTAGCTCAAACGCAGGTGACTTTCATCCTCTGTGCAGCCCTCTGTGAGTCATAAAGGTCATGCACAGCTGTCTACATACATACCTTTATATGTGAATATGACCCCAGTTTCTAACCTTGATTGCCTCATGGGGTGTGGTTCTAGAAGGCCAGCCAGTCCATGGACTCACTACTAGGCAGCACTACTAGGTTTGAGATACTTTCTCCCCTACCTGAGAGGCTTTGTAGTTCAAAGTTAGTGATGTAAAACAGTAATTCCTGACCTTTTCATTTGCTTTGATTGCACATGTGGTTAAGACATTGTCACACTAGAGGTTTTTCTCATAGCACCAGCTTCCTGACACAGAACAGGGTTACAAAGAAATTGGGATGTAAAAGCAACCTAAGTCATAATGACAGAGAGAAAGAGGGAGAGGGAGAGAAGGGGGGAGAGAGAGAGAGAGAGACAGAGAGAGAGAAAGAGGGAGAGAGAGGTTGATCTGACCTCCAGCTCCAGTATGCGAAACTCCAGTAGTTCATTCTGATCTTTAGAATCCTGTAGTTCCTGCTGCACTTTTCCAATCTCATTCTCCAACTTTTCAACCTGCCAAAAAACATAAATAAAACAAACATAAAAAATTTATGACTAATAGAAGGATACTTTTTTGCTTCTGAGAAACACAAAAATTGTTTTTTGAAGTGTTGGTAACCAAACCCTATTGATTTCCATTGAGTGGACACAAAACCACTGAAAAGTTTCATTGGAATGACATGAGGGTAAGTAAACAATGAATTTCAAAGAATTTTCATTTGTGGGTGAACTGTCCCTTTAAGACCAAACTCCAAACTAGCACCAGCAAAGTGTAACTAATAAAGTGGTCTTTTTTGGATTTATAGCAAAGTATTACAGTATCTGATACCATGACTGTACCATAAAGTTTCTTTGGAGTGTTTGTTATTTTTCAGATGAATTAATAACACAAATTATCTCCTAAAAAAATATAAACATGTTAAGATACTGTAGCTCACTGTAACACTTACTCATTCACTATTAACAGTGACATTTCTTTATCTCAATGAATAACCCACAATACTGAGCTATACTGTATAATCCCACATTATACACTACTGAGAATGGACAAAAAATACATTGTGAAAGGAGTTCATCTTTAAAAGCACAATATTTTAACATTTTTTAATTATGCTGAACATGTTGTAGGATATTAACACTAATAAACACTATTAAAGTTATAGTGATGTACTGGATTGGGTCAAATTTTTTAAATGGCCTGGTCAATCACAATATTTATTTTTATATATTTTATATCCTTTTTATAGAAAGGCTTTTAGATGCTTTTCTTCATTTTTGAATGGTGCCATGTCCCACTGCACATTTTTAGCATATATAAATATGATGGGATATTGTCTACTTATAAACCTACTGGAACAGTGTGGAAAAAACAGTGTGCTGAGGAACAGTGCTAGGGAACAAACCTTCTCCAGCAGCTCCTGATTGCGTCTAAGAAACATTTGCTTTTCTTCCACCCATTTGGAGTCCTGTAAGAAGCGAATGACATGAGAATCAGCTGTACTCACACTAAAAATAACACACTAAAAAGTTTGAAGTATGAAGAAAAACATCAATCCAATATTATAAATCTCAGACTAATACCTGCCCTCCCAGCAAGTTTGTTCCTGTGCTATTCTGAGTCACTGTGCATCAATTGTCATGTTCTAACACCATTATATTTTAATTATTTTTGTGTACCTGTCCCTTTAAGGCAAGTTCTTTTTCCAGGTCCTCAATTTTAGCTTTATACCTCTGAACATCTGCATGGAGCTGCTCATGGGCCTGCAAAAACACATAATATAAAATTGTCAATGACAATACTTGGAGCTTGTTCATAGGTGCCTGAATCACCTCTGATCTTTGTTAAAAGGGCCAATGAAAATTAGACACAGAACTGGCAGCGGTGTTGTCTCAGGCAGCGGCAAACAGCAGGCTGGTGTGGAAACTTCCAGCTTTCCTGGAGCGCTCATGGCTTGATGATAGGTATCTGAGGGTTTTCTTTACATGATGAGCACATACATTGTACACTTAACAACTGTCTCATTCTAACCCCCTCGCAGGATATGTTTACGTGAGCACAGGTGCTGTGACACCTGAATTGAATGGGACCTCAGGTCAACTAGGAATAGAACAAGCTCTTCCTGGTGCAGAGCATCTCTTTTCTCAGCATGGAGTTAGACTATGCTGCCTTACAGAGGACAGGGCCCAGTCAGTGCTTGTACTTCTTTAGGAACAGGACAGCGGTCCCTTTTAAACTTTTTTAGAGGCTCCTGGGGCATATGGCATCCTCTGCGGCAGTTAACTCGGGTTAATACATATGAGACCGCTCCAGCAGTCTTCAGGACTGAGCTGAGAGAGGAGCCTGGCACCTCTGCGTACATCAGGTGGGAATCAATCCAGCATGTCACAGGACTTTCAGTCCTCATCCCCTCTTGGGATCTCTCTGTGGTTCTGGAGGGTCTACAAAGCCCCTAAAAGAAAGCTGAGCTCAGGGTCGTTATGCTAAAGATGGGTCTCTTAGTGACGCTCACTTCCATCAAGAAAGTTGGGTATTTGCAGGCATACTCTGTGGCCAGTGACTGCCTGGAGTTTGGGCCGGGCTTCTTCCATGTGGTTCTGAGTCCCGGCCTGGTTTTATGCCCAATGTTCCCACTACTCTCACCTTCCAGGATCTAGTGGTGAACCTGCAAGCACTCCCTGTGAGTGAAGGAAGACGCAGTCCTGTCCCTGCTGTGTCCAGTGTATGCCCTGCACTTTTATCTGGACTGTATGGAGAGCCTTAGGGTCTCTGACCAGCTGTCTGTCTGCTTCTGAGGTCAGCAGAAAGAAAAGGCTGTCTCTAAACAGAGGTTAGCCCATTGGATTGTGGATTTCCATGGCTTACCAATTACAGGGACTGCCGAGTCTACTGGGCTCCAATCAACACCTTCACAAGGTTCTACAACCTCTGTGTGGACCTGGTTGCGACCCATGTAAAACAGGGTGATTAAAGACTACTGGGTGGGTGTATCGCTTGCCTCTGTGCCCTTCTCCCTCTTTCTCTTGCCATCCCCATCCTATCTACTGTTAGCATAGAGGACCTTTGAGGGTCTTTTTCCTAGCACTTTTACTAGCACCAGTGGACAACTCGCCGGAGTAGTTGTTTATTAGGCCTGATACGCATGTGCATAGGTCATTATAGGTAAGCCCATGTATCAGCGTGTAATGCCCCATACATGTGGATTGCCTGTTCTTGGGTAACCCAGTCCCCAATCCCTGTCGGCAAACCCTGCCGAGTAAAAGTGACATGTTTCACTTTGACATGTAACCCATACCCAAAATGTGTCCTCTGCATTTAACCCATCACTGTTTAGGAGTGAACACACGCACCCAGAGCAGTGGGAAGCAATACTGTGACCAGGGAACAGTGGGGGGTTTAGTGCCTTGCTCATAGGGACCACTAGTGTTGTCATCGAAACAACGTCAAGTGACAGACAAAAATGGAACGTCTCAGTTACCCCTTGTTCCCTGACAGAGAGAACGAGACATTGTGTACCTTATGCCACAGCACTGAACTGTACCACTGTGAGGTCAGGATACCTCTTCCATCTTCTCAGCACAAATCTGCAGATTCCTTTCTCCAACTTTCATTGGCCCTTTATACAAAAATCAAAGGCGATTGGGGCTCTTAAGAGCAAACCCCTAGTGTAATCATCGACACAATATCTTATTCCCTCCATCAGGAAACAAGGGTTACATACGTAACCAGGACGTTTTTAGGAGCCATAGATTGGAGTGAAAAAACAGTCAAAGGACTGAAATTTATTCATGGTTTGTTCCATCGTGAGGGACTGATGATATTAAAAAAATATCATTTAAAAATACCTTAAACTTAACAAACCTCATCATGGTAACATGTTAGAACAACAGCAAGTTGCTTCTCTTTTATTGGTTAACAATTTGGTAGCCTCAGTGTTATTACAGCTACAGTGTTGAAGTGCATGTTTTTCAACAACAGATAACATATTTTATGTATTTTTAAACATAGATCAGGACTGCTGTTTTCTGTAGCTGGTACAACATTGTGAGTTTGACTCCCAGGGGACACAAACTGATAAAATATATACTGTGAATGCAACTATGTAGTAAAGCTCTTCTATAACTTCAAAAAGAGTGTTTACTTAATTTATATAGCTTACACAGCATGTTCAGAATGTGGCCCTTTTAAGTATTTCAGGTTTACCTTTGCCTCCATTTCAGCATCCAACACCCCTCCCTTCTGCTCCTGCAGGAGGGCGTAGGCTCTCTGAAGTGCCTGATACTCTAAAGTCAACTGCTTAAAGCGCAACTCAGACTCCTCAGCTGCCAGTCTCTGCAGAATGACAAAAGAAAATGAGTCTAGGAAAACACTGAAGAGCGAACACAACTTCTAATGTCCTCATTGTCCAGATGTTTCTGAAACCTCATTTAAATCTTCATCTGGTGTGGCCGGAGTTCGATCCATGCGCAAAGAGGCCATGGAGGAAGTCTCAGAATCCATTGACTCTTCATCGTACCCAAAGAAAGTATCCACAACAATGTGCCGCTGTGTATAAGATGACAGGAGTTATTCTAATTAAATATGGATTTTATCATGGAAGTTAATGTAGTTAAGAAAAATGAAGGAAAAATTAAATCTATTTTGTACTTTATTGTATAAGTCTTTATTTACTAACCCTTATGTTGGTCATGTTTTATTTCTTCCAGACAAAAGAGTGACAGTGACAGCTTATATTGAGCATGACAGACACAAATATAAAAATGTAATTTTCCCTTTCCTTTATAGTCAAGCTATAGTATATCTTCTGAAGAAAGAAAGGGGCTTTTCTGGACTTCTGACAGGCATTGTCATATCTCTCACATATTCTTCATAAATTCTCTACAAAACTCAGAGAAACATTTATTCATTTTAGCTAAACATTTAACAAGTAGAGGAACAAAAGAAGAGGATAACAAATTAAGAGGATCAAACTGCAGTCAGTGCACCTTTATAGGTCGGCTTCGTTTATGCCTCTTCTTCCTCAGGAGTTTTTCTCTATCCTGTACGACAGAAGCAGAAGAAAGCTAGCAGTGTTCCTTACTCACTACTGAGATGTTGAGATGTTGAACTCACTCGTGTCAGCTCATCAATCATGTTCTGCTGCTCTAAAACCTGTAGCTTCAGGAACTCAATCTCCTGGTCATCACTGGCCTGATCAAGATCGTTCAGAGACTTCAGCTTCTTCAGGGGAGGATGGAAACTAATCTTCTCCTTCTGTTAAACACAACAAGCACAGTGCAGTAGGATTCTGTCCTATCAGTCCTGTCAATTTGACTTATTTAAAAATATTCATGTTAAAAAAAACGACAATTTATTTTACACACTCAATTGCTGAGAATATTGTTGAATTTATGTGACAGTGAGTTACCATTTCATTGTTTTCCTTGGTTAAGGATTTGATCTTGTCCTCCAGTCTCTGAAGGGACTGAGTCAGATCATCATTTTTCCTGCTCAGTAGTTTGTTCTTTTCCAGTAGAGGTTTGCACTGCTTCTCTGCTTCCCGCACACGCTTCAGCTGAGAAAACAGAAGTTAAATATTCAGACAATGAAGAAGATAAATGAAGCCACACTTCACATGTACAAGAATATATAGATTTAAAAATAATATAACCACACCAGTTCATTTCTTTCATCCACCAAGATTGTATTGCGGTCTTCCAGTTTGCGGATGGTGGACTTCAGTTCAGCTATGCGCCTTTGGTTTCTCCTCATGTCCTAAAAACACAGCAAATACATACTGTATAGTGTAAGTGTAAAATATATGATTACAAATTCTAATGCTGATGTAATTAGGTGTAAACAAGGAGCTTGTTAAATCTTTACAGGGACTGCGACTAACACCCGCAGAGGCAACAATCACCTCACAGTTTGCTGCCAGCCCATTCACCTCTGCCGCAACGCCCCTCGTCAATCCTCGATTAGCTTTCCCCGAGAAGTTCGACGGGAACCCCTCACGATGCAAAGGTTTTTTTGTTACAATGCTCTCTCTTTGTTAATCAACAGCCTGCTTTGTATCCCACAGAAACAAGCCACATAGCGTTCGTCTGCTCTCTCCTCTCTGGAAAGGCGTTAGACTGGGCAACAGTGGTATGGAGAATGGATCAATCTCTCTTCCTCACCTTCGAATAATTTTCGATTTATTTTCCAGCTGAGGGGAGAGGTTCAGGAGAACAACTGTTGACGCTAAGCCAAGGTAATCACTCCGCTGCTAAATATGCTCTAAACTTTTTGCAGCACAGACCGATTGGGTAGAAGACACCCTTAAGCTTCATTTTTCGATGAGGATTAAGTCAAGAACTGCAATCTGAGCTCGCGTGCTGTGATGAGAGAAAGAACCTGGGTAAATTCATCGAACTGGCTATCAGGGTAGATAATCTGTTACGCTCCCGTAGACCCTCTAATTTCTCATCCTGCCAAACACTTGAGGTGAAGCCTTCCGTGGAACCCATGCAACTCGGCTTCACTCATCTCTCACCTGAGGCAACTACATCTGTGTTTGTACTGTGGTCAAGCTGGTCATCTGAAATCACTGAAACCGCTGAACTTCTGTGTAACAATGTTTTTAGATTCTATGGCTTACCTGAGAATATCGTATCTGACCGAAGCCCCCAGTTCACCTCTAGGGTTTGGACATCGCTCTTCAAACAGCTCAACATTAATATCTCACTTATCTTACTTTCTCACTTAAAAAGTCTCACTTATGGTTACCACCCAGAGTCTAATGGTCAAACCAAGCGCCTGAATCAAGAGATTATCCGTATCAGATTCCTTCTAATCTGCCCTCCGTTACTGAATAGCTGCAATGAAGTGAGGAAATATTGGAATGAGCTCACACCCATCTCCTTCATGCCGTCAGACGCCAAGCCCAGCAAGCTAATCAGCATCGTCGTCCTGGTCCTGCCTACGCTCCTGGTCAATGGGTGTGGTTATCCACAGGAGACCTACGTCTCAAGCTCCACTGTAAAAAGCTCAGTCCCAGGTATGTCAGTCCTTTCCAAATTGTTAGACAAATCACTACTGTTTCATTTAATCTGAACTTGCCTTCTAATTATCGTATCTCTTTCACATTCCACCCTATCACCCCTGAAACCCGCTGGTGGTCCGGCTGGAGAGGCGGAGGGGGAGCCCAGGGAACAACCTCCCCCAGTCATGGTCGACAGAGAGGAGGCAACCGAGTTCGAGAACTTCTTGACTGTGGCGTGCTCCAGTACCTTGTTGACTGGGAGGGGTACATCCTCACCCTACGCTCACAGAGGAGTTCCAACGGAATCATCCGGGTAAGACGGCCCCTCGACCTCGCAGTAGGCCCCGCCGCCACTTACCTCCTTTTCTGTCAGGAGCCGTTTGCAGAGGGGGTGCTCTGTTACAGAGGCGGCTCCTGTACCGCCTCCTCCAAAACACCAGAGGGACCCCTCGCCCGAATACTGATCTCACTTCCGGGCTACATTTCCCATAACCACATGCCTGGGACTGATTACTCTCCACCTATTTTTAATCTACTAGTGTATATAAACCACACCCGGTCTCTAGATCTTTGCGAAGTCTTGACTTACTACGGTTATTGTTTCTGAGCAGTTTCCTTGTATCCTGGTTTATCTGTGTGCTGTTTTTGGATTGTCTTTTGGTTTTCTGATCGTTAGCTGCCTGCCCTGACTTTTGCTCTGTTTTTCATTTCTGCCCTGCCTTGCCCTTATTGTACCTGTTTGCCGGTATTGACCTCACCTGTCTGATTACTCTTGATAAACATTGTTGCATATGGATCCCAACGTTATTTAAAACATGTAGTGTTGCTGCGACAGAGACAGAAATTTGTGTATTGTACAGTGTGACGCGGGTGCAATTTCCATTTAAAAAAATTATTTATCCTTTTGTAGTAAAACTTGCAACTCAGTGTCAGTGACTGTATCTGATTTGAATTCATTCTAATTAGTGATTTCGCTGACATATAAATTGGACATTAACGTAGTGACAGACTTGACATTTTCTGTGGCAGCTTCATTTGAATCTAGTCACACACCAATTGCTGTTAGCCTCACCTAGATTCAAGATGGCGGCGCCCTGTATGGCAGCGGCTACTCCAGCTCCCGATAGCGATGTGCGTTTTATGTTAAATGTGTTGTCTGTACCACCACAATCGTGCACGAGAATAGTCTACGACAGAAACTCATTACTTGATTTTGAGAAACAGTTAAGCAACAGAAGAGGACAGCAGCTTGTAAGTAAGTTTGTGCTTGTTGTTCCATTAGTCTGAGCATAGTGCTAGTTGACAGGAGGCGTTGTTTTGTTTATATTGTTTGTATTGTAAAATATCAAGCGGGGGAAGTATAAAATGCGCAGTACACCGCGGCAGCGGTCGCGGCAGTCCTCATGTGAAGCCCTCATCGTGTGAAGACCGATGAGTGTAAAGACCAGCGACTCGACCTGTGCGACTCCACCGAGCACAGACACAGAGCACATGACTTCACTGTATTGTATTGCCTTATTTATTTTTCATTTTTATACTTATTTATTTACATACTAATCTCCTTATAACTTTGCTCTGACTTCACTATGTGCTTTAAAATCCCTGCTGTAACAAAGCAGACTTTATTTCAGCTATCGCATCACACTCTAACCTGCAACTCATGGCTCTAACTGAGACGTGGATCAAACCAGAGGACACTGCCACTCCTGCAGCCCTCTTCACTTCATCCTCTCACACACTCCTCGCCCAGTCGGCACCGGTCTACTCATCTTCAAAGATTGGAAATTTAACCTTCTCCCATCTATTGGCACCTAGAGCTCATTCGAATCTCACACAATTACTGTTACCCACCCTGCTAAAATCCATGTTGTATGTTCCATGTTATTTATCGTCCCCCAGGACAACTGGGTGACTTCCTAGAAGAGTTGGGTCTGCTACTGTCCAACCTTCCAGAGGACGACACTCCACTAGTTGTGCTTGGTGACATCCACCCAGAGAAACCCCAGTCCACCGACTTCAACACCCTGCTTGCATCATTCGACATGAAGCGACTGTCCACTACAGCTACACACAAATCAGGTAACCTGATTTTCTCACCTTAACACGCTACTGTTTCACTGACAACACTTTAATTACTCCTCTGCACACCGCAGACCACTTCCTTATCACTCTCAACCTTAACCTTACTGCTGTCACTACTTGTGATGACCCATGTGTCACCTTTCGTCAAAACCTTCGCTCTCTGTCTCCTCCCTGTCTGTCCTCTTTAGTCTCCTCCTCACTACCACAACCCCCCAACTCTCAGGACTGGACATTAACACTGCTACTGACACTCTCTGCTCCACACTAACATCCTGTCTGGACAACCTCTGCCCTTTGACATCTAGACCAGCACGTGCCACCCCCTCTGCTCCATGGCTGTCAGATGTCCTCCGTGAACTGCACCAACTCTCGCTCTCTTTTCAAAACTTTCTCCTCACTACTCTGTCCTCCTCCACCACCTCTGTCATCTGCTCTCACAGCCAATTACTTAGCTACATTCTTCATTCAAAAAACATAAACCATCAGCAGCCAATTCTCCACTCCTCAACCTGACGACCACACCCCACACACAACTTATTCTCTATCTTCCTTCTCTCCACTCTCGGAGAAGGAGGTCTCCAAACTCATTCTCTCTTGCCACCCTACTACCTGTCCGCTCGACCGTATCCCCACTCACCTTCTTCAGACCATTTCCTCTTCTGTGACACCGATGCTCACTCACATCATCAACACCTCCCTTCACACTGGAACTTTTCCCAAAGCATTCAAGCAGGCTCGGGTAACCCCACTGCTTAAAAAAAACATCTCTTAATCCTGCACTTTTTGACAACTACAGACCAGTATCCCTTCTCCATTTCATCTCCAAAACATTTGAGCGAGTTGTGTTCAAGCAACTCTCTACATTCCTCACACAGAACAACCTACTGTGTGAGATTGCAACCAGACAATATTACAGTGGCTGCTCGCATCACAGCCTGTCTAGCCGACATTTCAAACTGGATGAAGGATCATCACCTTCAGCTCAACCCTGCCAAAACAGAACTGCTGGTAATACCAGCTAACCCAACACTTCGGCACAACTTTTCCATTCAGCTTGGACCATCAACAATAACTCCTTCCAGAACAGCCAGGAACCTACCGCAGCTCTCCAGGACTGCTTTGACTGCACAGACTGGTCTGTCTTAAGGGAGGCTGCCACTAACAACCAACATGCCAACATAACAGAATATACTGAGTCTGTGACGGGATACATATCCAAATGCATGGAAGATGTGACCGTCATCAAAAACATCACCACGAGAGCCAACCAAAAACCCTGGTTCATCAGAGAGGTACGTGAGCTCCTGAGAGCACAGAATACTGCTTTCAAGTCCAGAGACAAAGATGCCCTCAGATCCACCAGAGCCAACTTGAACCGGGGTGTTAGAGTAGCCAAGCGTGCCTATGGACAGAAAATCCAATCACACTTCACAGACACAAAAGACCCCAGACGCCTGTGGCAAGGCATCCAGTCAGTCACCGACTACAGGCAACACCCCCACTGTGCAAGGACAACAAGGACTTCCTCAACTCACTCAACACCTTCTTCAGCTGGTTTGAGAAAAACAACACCACCACACCTACAAAAGCCCCTCCCTGCTCGGACAACAAAACACTTCACCTGGATCCAGCTGACGTGCGGAGGACCCTACTCAAGGTGAACCTCAGGAAAGCTGCAGGTCCTGACAACATACCTTGGCGTGTGCTTAGAGACTGTGCAGACTCACTCACTGACGTTCTCACAGATATCTTCAACACCTCTCTGAGCCAAGCGATCATACCAGCATGCTTTAAAGCCACCACCATCATACCGATACCCAAGAAATCACCAGTCACAACGCTAAATGACTACCGACCCACAGCACTCACTCCCATCATAATGAAGTGCTTTGAAAAGTTGGTCAAGGCCCACATAACATCCAGTCTCCCCACTACACTGGACCCATTTCAGTTTGCATACCGT
>JAZGTK010004324.1:0-24888 GCA_036877625.1 Ambastaia sidthimunki | reverse complement strand
TTGTAGGGAAATATTCCTACATTTTATTATTACGCCAGGTATTATTCACACGACTTCGGATGAATTTACGTGTCAACCCACCAGGGGTCATGAGAAGATCGAACTAATAGATCTCACAGATCCTGCCCACGATCCTGATTTCAGCGCTTCTGAGCTAGAAGCCATATCCCTTGGTGAGACATGTAATGCATTGTTTAAAATACATGAATATAAAAGAGAGCGAGACTGTGAATATAATTTTTGCCCTATATGTTTACTTCATACAGAAGAGCAGCGCATGCACACCGATGATGTGGCTAACTGGTCCACCTCTCAGCTGAACGCTTGGGATTGTTCATCTTGGGACAGTGAGCAGGACGAAATGCTACAGGCAAGAGATCAATCATGTTCCCCGCTGAACAAGAAAAACATATTACAAACGCAGAATGAAGCAAGCTTGACGCGATTCACAAACAGCTGGACACATGTTGGTTAGATTCGTGAACAGCTGGATAGACAACACGCTGAGATAGTGGAAATAAAAGGTATTTTAAATAATCAAAATCATGCTTTAGAAAATGCTTTCGACCGTTTTCAGGATTTATTGCGTGAACAGTTGAGAAAGAGGCGCCTAATGGTTGAGCTCCTCTGTGCTATTAATGCTCAAATATTTCCTAGATAGATTTCTATATCCATTGTTGTTTTAACATTTTTGTCATTTATCTAGTGCTATATCCATAGTTAGTTTACTTGTGTGTTTTTCATTATTTTGTCATTTATGCTTTTCCATTCATCTATATTTCAGATTTATCCATTGCTATGTTACATGTGGTTTTAAATTTTATCCATTTATCTATCATATTCTAGAATTTTACTTGTTTTATTACTCATTTTACTTATTTTTTTACTTTTATTTTTTATTATTATTACCCATTTTATGAACTCATGTTAAATGGTACCCCAAATTCTGAACGAGCTTTTAATTTTGCTCCATTCCAACAAATTTTTTATTTGGAAACGGTAGTGCAACAAACCCCTTATATTGATTTGTGCAGACGGCTGCAAGAAATATTAAATGCTAGCAAATCAGACATGTCACAAGATGGTGGGTCGATAACAGATACAGTCACTCCGAATCGTGATGCAGCTCCCCCTACAGTCAATGTCGATACCGAATGGCCATCGACTTGTGGTGCCTCCTCCAACCTCGATGCTTTGATACGTGAGGGTGGGACCATAAACGGCTATCATGTTTTTCCGAGACCACGTTTCAATAGTTTGGAATTGCAAAGACCCATGAATCTGAGGGAAACTAGGTCTACAGATGTGGCCTCGTATCACACCCTCATTTACAACGCTATGAATGAAATGGTGTTGTTTGCCAGAGAAATTGCGGGCGACGCTAGCGTAATCAGTTTGAACCTATCCCCATCATTTCAACAGACCAGAAAATGCTAATTATGTAGGCCCCTACCCCGAAAAAATGTTATATGGTTACAATAACATGTCAGACAAAAACCGATATACGACATGTGAACGATGTTGTATTTTTATGTGAAGGCTGCATGAAATACCGCATGGCATTCATTGCGAGCACCAAGCTTGATCTGTTCAGCTTTACCACGCTTGCTAGCTGTTGTATGGGTGTCTTTAAAACACACTATCTCGAAACGTATATGCTAGACCCATAATAACGCTTCGAAAAATACGTTCAAAAGAGCAAGTCATACTCTAACATTTCGATCGAATGGCTTAAATATGTCAAAAGAACCCGAAACGTGGACATTGTGAAGAACCCGAAACGTGATCCACGGTGAAGTGTCAATCGGTAATTACTATTTGGACGGGTACTACGATCTAGATGGCGAACGATATGGCTTAGAGTTCATCGGTTGCGTCCATCACAGCCACGAATGCCTTCCATCGCATTTCACACATCCCCTGTCACATGTACCCTATAGCGTTCTCAGGAGAAAGGTTGCCGAAAAGGTTGATATTCTGCAGAATGCATACGGATTAAAAATTGAGGTGATGTGGGAGTGGGATCAAAATAAAACGTGAGAATCCCTCGGTGATAGAATTTATGAGCACCCAACTGCCACTAGAGAGCCACCACTGATGAAGTTTGGCATTTTCCGCAGTGCTCAGATGACTTGTGATTACATGAAAACGTTTTTGCGTTTGAAACAGCAGGTGTCCGGCTATCTGTCAAATATGGTCATAGACGCTGACAAAGACAAATATATTCGAGATTGTTATGAAAAAGAGGGGATTCATCTCGGCCCAGAAAATATCAGCCACAACCCGGCTCAGAGGTCAACTAATAAACTACTTCTAAACTCTCTTTGGGGCCGCTTTTCTATGCACGAGAACATTCCCAGCACGTTGCTCATAAAAACACCTGATAAATTTATCAGAATTTTTTACTGAAACCAACTCACTAAAATATTTCACATTCGTGTCAGACGATGTAGCGCTTGTTCAGTATAAACTCCCCGAAAGTGAAGCGCGTGAAGCACGTGAACCTACAAACGTGAACCTACAAAAGCATGTGAACCTACAAACACATGACATTAACGTGTTTGTAGGTGCCTTTACAACGGCGCACGCTTAACTGGAGTTGTACGAGCTTATGGACAAACTCGGTGAACGTTTGTTATACTCTGACACATACAGTGTTATATTCGTGTCTAGGGACGGGGATTGGGTACCGCCTCTGGGGGATCATCTGGGGGAGCTGACGAACGAATTGGATGACGGCGATTTTATAACAGAGTTCTGCTCTAGCGGCCCGAAATCTTACGGTTATCGCACTGCTAAAGGAAAAGTGTGTATGAAAGCAAAGGGGATAACGCTGAATGCAAATTCTCAAGCGATCCAGACACGCTGATTGGTCTGGTTGACAGCTATGTGTCATCGCGTGACAGTTCCCGTTACATCACGGCCCATACTGAAAACATCGTTAGGGATAAAAAGCGTCTGACATTGCACAACAAATCAGTCGATAAAAGGTTCAAGGTGGTGTATAATAAACATAGGCTTTTGCCCGATTTCACCACGGTCCCTTATGGCTACTGAACAAAGGGGTATGCGAGAGGTTTCCGATTTTGATTTCAGACTTCAACATCCATTTTCATGTCTGATCAGCGGTCCTTCAAGTTCAGGAAAGTCTTATTTTGTAGAACTTTTGCTGGAAAATGCTTTGAATGTGATTTCTAAAAAGGTTGAACACAGTGTTTATTTGTATGATTGTTGGCAACCTCTGTATGACGAACTGCTTAAATTGCATGATATTAAATTTGTTGAAGGAATACCACAGAGTCTGAATGATGATCATTTTCTGCCACCGGAAAAGAATTGTTTATTAATCATTGATGATGTAATGCAATTGGCATGTGAAAACAAGGAGATTCAAAAGGTGTTTACGCAGTATGTACATCATCGTAATCTCAGCACTATTTTTATCGTCCAGAATTTGTTTGTTCAGGGGAAATCCAGCAGAACCATTAGCTTAAACACAAATTATCTGATTTTGTTTAAAAACACCCGTAACGTCAATCAGGTAGCTGTGCTAGGGCATCAAATGTACCCTGGAAACGCTAAATACTTTATGGAGTGTTATCACAATGCCACCAGCCAACCTTTTGGATATTTATTGATAGACTATAAAGCAAAAACTCCTGAGCAATATCGACTCAGAACAGGGTTGCTTGCCGAATGCCAAGTGGTTTATCTCCTGAAAAAAAGAAGACAGTGATCAATCGTCATGTCCGCACGACTTTGCAAACATCTACCCCTGTTAAAGCTGCTACTTAAAGCTACGCCTAAACAACGACTTCTTATTTTACAATCGGCTTCTGACGAGCTTATTTTAACATTGTGCGAAGTGGCTCTTAACATTTTATGTAGAACAATTCCGATCAACCCTAAAGTGTCCCGCAAGCTGAAAGGAGAAAAGCTGAAATTAAATTGGTCGCAGATAAAAAAATTGGTATATCTGCCAAGAAGCACGTTTTCAACCAGAAGGGCGGATTTCTTTTACCGCTCCTAAGCGTACCAGTGCCCTTTATTTCCAGCTTAATAGCTTCTAGAAGCGGGGGGTGATGGAGTATGCAGAGAAGATGTATTTAGTGCACCTGCTTGACAAGTTAAAAATCTGAAAACACACGCGAGAACGTTCAACAAGTCATCGAAAATGATCTGGATAAATCCGTAAGGAATATTTTACTAAGGACTGATTTGGATCAATAGGAGAAAGCCAAACCGTAAATATGGTAAAGACGAGCCTAAGATGGATGGAGTGGCTGTTGATGTGTTAAAGAACGTACCCTTAAGAAGCACAAAAAACAGCCGCTACATATTAGATAAAATGTCTCTAAGCTAAAGCTAAAGATCTGTCCACGTGGAACGCATCGGGGGAGTTTGTGTTTAAGGGCAGGGTCATTCCATTTGATAAAATACGTAGAGCCTTTGCGGAATTAAACATACCCTTTTCTACCGTAACGAGTCATCACGTTAGACGCGCGATTCATTCAAGAGCTACACCTTCGCGATCCGCCTCGTCAGTAATGCACTTTAAAAAAGCTAAGAAGCTAAATCGCATTCTGTTGTCAGAAAACGGTGGTTAGAATTTTGATGTTGACCATGTACTATATAAAAAATTCAATAAAAACCAGTAAGAGAGGTTGTCTTTAAGCGTCTTTATTTAATCAAGCGAATACACAGTAAAATAACTACTTGAATATGCATTCAAAAGAATTACATGTCTGAACACGTAAAATATTTTCGTTGTCATATTTTTCATTCCTCCATAATCTTTTCACAAAGGAGATACCATTCTATTATTTTAATATAATCATCACTATACAGTTTTATCACATCGCTATAGTTATGACCTCTGGCTAAATGGCAGAGAAAGAACACGCAGTGCTGTCCACAAACGTCCAAAGTAAAATCCTGAACTTGTCCCCTGAATATAACACATCAGAGCTGTTGGCCCCTATAAAGTTTTTGATGGTGTACGGAAAACCTTTGTCGCTGGGTGGATTGCCGAAACTGTCGAAAAAGCACGCTGGCCCCTTTTGGCTGAAATACATGGCCAACCAGTGTTCGCCCGGCAACTCAGAAGGCTGAGTGTTGTTTATAGCCATCGAGGGCGAGATCCTTAGGTGCCTTTCAGGTAGTTGATCACATGGGAAAACGCAGTGGAAATGACATAAAAAGCCTTGTTACATTAAATTTTGTCCAAGTTGTAAAGTGTTTATTTTACCAATCAGTAATAATCGGCCAGGACCTGTCGACGGTTGGAAATTTGAATGATCGAATCAAACAATCAGAGTAATGGTGTGTGGTAGCAGATTTTTGAATCGAGCTTCTAGTCGGATGTTCCCAGACTTGACAAGAGACAGATGCTGTCTGCACTCCTCGTCAGGAGTGAGGTTAAACGCATACAGAGTGTATCCAAAAGCGTGGTTTTTCAGATGTCGTCCTGTGGACATTACCAACTGCTAATATTCACAAACAGCTGAACCTGAATCGAAATCTGGTTGTAGAGGCTTGGCGGGAAATTGTTCCGGTAAACGAGTCGTTATCAACCATACCCAGAATGATCTATTTTGGTAGCGTTCCTTAAAACAGATTTTCTTGATTTGAAATGCGGGCTCCTGCTTGTAAGGATATATTTTTAACGCAAACTCTGTCTATAGGGTACTTTGCTGTAGCGGTGAGCAGTGCCTGGGCATGTCCCAGTCTGACAGATGGCGAAACACTCACTTTCTTGACAAACAGGGAGGCTAACATGACTTTCACTTTGTAGGCCACATCGTTGTTCCTCATCAGACAGAATTCATCTTTGCCTCTGATCAGACGAATTTTAATGTCCACACCGTTTAAAATTAATTTTTCTTGAAAATGTTTTTTTTTTCTTGAAAAAAAGAAAATGTCAGCGTGAATAGGCGCTAGCAGCACTATCACGTTGCTACCGTATGTGGGGATCGATCTCTGTAACAGTCCCCTGTTATTGCCTAAGGGGTCGCTGTCATCCATATGTCCTGCTGTATCCTTATAAAACATAGCAGGTGTGAAAAGAGTTTCCAATGTATCTTTACTGTAGTTCATAAGACACTCGATGATGCATCGATAAGGGTATGTACTCGAGCTCTGCAAGATCAAACGGTCTCCCAGGCTCACATCCACTTGTGAAAATATGGTACCCACTGGGTAATTTATCAGACCGACAGGTGCAGGGTTGGCAATGTTGTTCCCATTTGGTCTTGTGATTTTAAGTCGGAGAAAAAGCAGCATATTATTCAAGTCCAGATAATCTTCACCAGTCCCTGCGATAAAAAACTCCAAAGGAGCAGAGTCTGATATAGCCGATAAAGGTGGCACTTCTAAATATGTATTTTTCTCAAGAGCTGTCTGTGTCAGCAAAACTGTAAATAAATCCAGTTCGGACTTGATACATTCCCCCAACATGTCATGCCGTCTTGAGTTTTATCTCTATCGTTATGAACTCTCACCAAAGCATTGAGACTACATCTGAGACTATATTCTTAGCCGCGTTTTTTAGGTGTGGCTTAGCCATGCTGAATCCTTTTTTTAACAACGGCACAGCCATTCTAAACAAACCTCTGAATAGTCCTTCTAGACCAGCAATGTTTTTTTCAAAATCTGCTTTTACATGATAAATTAACAGGAGTCTGATTTGATACCAGGATAGGTATGGACACACTTTTGTTTTCAGTTTGTAAACAAACTGGCGCAGTCATAGGAATTAGCTGTTTTTGTCCTGAGAATCCTAATGTCTTTGCAAATTTTCCAGACATGGGTAGATGTAGGGCATAATTTGAATTTACACATGTATACACCGCTCCTGTGTCTACTAGCATAGGTGTGTTTTTTCTTAATTTGTAACACAGGTTCCTGATCAGCATTATTTGTTAAAATAGGTAAATTACTATAGTATTCCCTATAGGATTCTCTGTGCATCCCTAGTTGCCTTGATACCTTGATGGCCACATTCCCAACATACTCCTGGAGGAAAATTAAGGTCCAAGGTCCTTTTTCAAGGAAAAAGTCCCCCTTGAAAGGGGTTTTCTCTTTGCCCTGGTTGTTGAGTATACACATTGACAATGGGCGCCAGAACCTTATGTGTACCTGGGGTCATTGTTACAGGTGGAGTCAGTTGAATTGCTGGTGGGCATTTACAGGAGCCATCACTGGCATCTGCTAAGATTCTTCTTTCTTTATTGTGGCTTGTGGTTTTTTTCCTTATTTTTATTTGTTAGTCAGTGGAGTCAGTTTTCTTTGTAACTCTTTCTCTTGGTTTTTGAGCTTCTGTTCATTACTTCTGTATTGTTCTACTGCGTAAGTCACATGGTCACAAAACTCTTTGTGTGATTTACAGTTTATATTGACAACATCTTCTAGTTTGCCCTTTGCAGGCTGTGGCATGGCATCTATTGCAGCATGTCTAAACAATGTGGACATTAATGGGCCTCTTTCTGGATCCCCTTCTGTTTCCTGCTTTCATTTTTTCAGTTGCCTCTGGATATACAGGGTTCCCAGCTCTTCCCCATTTAATGCCTTAGGGTCTAATCTTGTTGGATATTCAGCACGCAGTGCCTTCCACACTGCAGGACGTGTACATCTACAGCTCTGTCCAAGTTAGATGCTTAAAGGATTTCTTTCTTATTTGCTCCTCAATTTTTGCCAGGAGTGCTTTATTGTCCCCCACATTTAACAGTTTGCCCGTTGTTTGTTTTTTTTTAAAACACTTTAATCCATTTACCAGCCCCCTTGTGGATGTTAGGGAGGCGTGTGACAAGACCCTCAAGGTCCTGTGAAGCCCAGGGCACATACTGTCCTTGCGTGCCTTAAATCAAAATGGGGAGTTGTGTAGCCAATGATCTAAGTCTTTCTTTTATTCTTCCCTGTGTCCAACCTCCTTTATCAAATGATAACACCTCTCTACCTTTCTTTCTTTGCTCTTCTGTCTACTAGTCTAGTTCTCAAAATTGTATCTGAATCATTTATACATTTTTCTATTTCTTTAATCATTCTCTATCTCTTTGTCTATCTCCTGTGCACCTGCATCACTTTCTTCACTCTCTTCACTTTTTTCACTCTATTTTTCTTTGTCTACATGCTCTGTTCTTTATCACTTACTATTTTTCCTTCATTCTGTGTTCATACATTTTCTCTAATGCTGTCAGTACTTCTTTGTAGCAATCTAAAGGCAAGCTTCTCTTACTTTTTCTCCTGTTTCTTTTTTGGTCTTACTTCATGTCCTGTTGTTCTTTTATTTTCTAGCTCCACTTGTCCCTCCATCTTCATTTCTCCTGTAACTTCTACAGTTCCCTTGAGTATTGGAAAGTGACCCTCTGAGGCCACATATGGTGGTTGGGTTAGCAGACACCTCTTTTTTCTTTGTCTCTTTGTCTACCTCCCTCAATATTTTCCTTGCCTTATATTCTTTAATAATTATTCTCCTTCCTTCTTGAACAATGCTAACACTTCCTTTTCCTGTTCTCTCTTTATTTCTCTTTGTTTGCTCTTTTTACTTCTCCTCCTCATCTTTTTTGAAGAAGCCTATGCTCCCCACCAAGCCTTGTAGACTGACATCCTCGCTTGTGGGGAAAGCTTTCCAGGCAGCAAGTCAGGCTGGTGCTGCCCTGCACACCATGGCAGTTTTGCAGGCGTACCAGGCTGACCTGCTTAAAGATTTGAGCACAGGCGGGACCTTTGATGAAAAGGCGTTTTTAGAACTTCGCCATGCCACAGATCTGTCTCTTCATGTGACTAAGCAAACGGCTTGTGTCGTTGGCCGTTCTATGGCTGCCATGGTCTCCACGTAGAGACATCTTTGGCTCAACCTCACATTATTTTCCGGGAGGCAAAGCGCTATGAAGAAGCATTTGTGAGGTTTTTCCCTGCCGTGCTCAAGCATTGGGACTGTCGACTACCGAGTCCCGACCAGGTCCCGACCATATTTTTATAGGCATCCACAAGAAGCAGCCAATCATCAGGTTGAACTTTTCCATCATTTATAAAAACTGGAAGCTCCAGTCTGGATTGATGCAGGACTGAAGCTAGAGTCCTGGAAGCATTGTTCAATTCCAGAGAGCTTTGAGCCCGGCCTACTACAGTGTCTTGCCTAGTGAGTGCCTCAGCTTGAAAGGACTGAGGACCCTGCATTTGTACAGCTGGCATCTGGACATGTGGGGTAGAAGAAGCAACCGGCCTAACTTGTGGAGGTAAGTGATGTGAAGTAGGCATGTGCAAGTTTCGTGTGCAGCGGTCAATAATACCTTTCTGTAAGTCCAAAGACTCATTCAGTCATCTCCGCAGCATCGCTACTTCATCTTTTAGTGATTCGACCTGTGTCTCCAGACGATCAGCTGATACTGGCACTCTCTGTCTGGGTGAACACTCAAAGTGTATAGAATGGTCAGTCATGTCATTAACACGTCTCCTCATTGTAATAAAATCAACTAGGTTTTATGTCAAAGCAATATGAAATTCAAAATAATGAATTAGAGCAAGAACATTTAACCAACAATTACACTTAAACAATTTCTTGCACTGGAATATTAGAGTAACAAATGAAATATAACCACGTGGATAACCATTGCAAAGACTTGCAGTATATAAGAGAAATGGACTACATCAGAAATGTCTTGAAGTATACTGATAACAACAGTGCAATATTACCACACTTCAAACAGAGTCCATCAATGTCTATATTGTCTGTTACGGTTTCTTACTTCCTTCTGGTTTTATTTTTTTTATGTTATTTTATTTTTTTAGATGGTTCCCTTTTTGAGCAAACGCAGTCCGCAATAGCTGGGAGCGCTTAAGAGTTCAAATCACAAAACGATGACTCAAAAAAAACTGTAAAATTCAAAAATACAAAACGTTTTCAGTTCCAAATCTACGATTCAGCGTGTACAGTTGAATTCCGTAACGAACCACAGCCTAAGCAGTACCTTCAATCCTGTGAAGATCATTTTCATGTCCTCAGCAATTCGCAAACGTGTGAAGATAAATCCCTCGCAACTGCAACACAAAAATGTCTGTCGCGCCGTCAGCTGTTTTCGCTCACACGCTTGAAATCGGATTAGTGCAAACCCTCACATGTCGGCTGGAGATTCGCGGCATTCTTGGCATCATCCATCACTCTGCATCCGTATAAATGACACAATAAATCCAAGGCCAGAGATAAAACGTTCGGGCGGCACTTGTAATGCGTTGAGTTAGATAAATTCTTAACATTATTCTTAACCTTTGGGGTGCCCCACCCCCAGCCTAGGATTATCCAATGTTAAGGTGTGCGGGTCGAGCGAGAACAGATCCTTTGTTTCAACCCGACACCTTATTTGCATACTGAATGGGGCTTGCAGAGTTTGTATTAATAATGTGAGGGTTATTATTCAAAGATGTAGAGGCCAGCTATGGTATTGTGGCATACACCAATGATCCGGAATTTCAAAGAGCATTGTTCCAATACCAAACATGACAGGGTTAACCACATGCACAATACTGATATTATAATTGCATAATATGAGCACAGAATATAAGAGTAATATAGTCCCTGTGTTTAGAACAGGGTGGCATTACATGGATACAGACATGCAAATTAAGAAATATACATATATACATTTAGGACAGCTTATTTAGTGATATGACTTTGGATATGAGGGGTTTTCAAATGAGGGCTTAGTTAAACATCTAGCTCTCCTGCAGATGTTTCTTCGCCCAAGGTCTCTGGTTTCCCTAATGGAATGCTTTGAAGCTGGGGAGTCTGTTTAGACCATCACCCATTTACGATCAGCAAGAGGGGCAAGGGAGACACTGAGTCTGCCCTAGCACCACTTAGKGACCCAAAAGAGCATTAGGAAAACACAGGTTTCTGATCTATTGCCAATTTTACGATCAGCAACAGGGTGAAGGAGATGATAAGATCTCTGGAGATGGCATGGTTTACTGGGACCCTTGGCCCCCCAGTGGGTAGTGTTGGTTCCCCCCACTCTCCAAGTCATATCTGAGGCTGTTACAATCCAGATGGCTCCTGACCCCCCTGTGGCCTCATGACCACACGCTACACAGCAGATAATGATCTGTCACAAAATGGAGCTGACACGAATAACATATTACAACTAGGTTTTCTGAAAAATACTGTGGTGCTTGCCGTGGCCAGAATATTTCAACAATGTTAACGTTTTAACAGAATTCTAACATGTAGGATGTAGTTAGACAGTTAACACGGTGAAGCTAATAGTCAAATGTGTGTCTGAATAAAAAAAGCCAACTATTATATTTCTGTGATATTCTGGTGTTGAGATATAGCTAATTCATGCTGGTGCTAGGGTGTGGTTATTAAGCCCTTTACGGCACTAAGCAAATGGCCCGTTCTATTGGCCATTCTATGGCTACTTTGGGTGGCATTGGAGAGGCACCTGTGGCTTAACCTATTAAGCTTTTGTGATAGGGATAAGGTCTTCCTATTGGACGCCCCAGTTGCTCCTCAGGGTCTTTTTGGTGATGCTGGTAGTTCCATCATCGACAGATACTGTGAGGCTACAAAGCAATCATAGGTGTTCAAGAGGAGACTGGGGATACTGGGGGCCAGCCCCCATAAAAGGAGGTTCCTGTGCATGCCAATACCTCATGCCAGACCCTCCTCGGAGACCCCCAGTGAAATAGTATTCACCTCTTGGTGGCATAGGATATATAAATTTACTAATTCACAAAACCCATAGTGTTTAATTGCCTAGCTAATTTGATGCATGTTAGATACAGTTAGATGAAAGTTTCTTTGTCTCTTAATAGTAACAACTTTACATTATTTCTCAATAATAATAACAATAATAATAAAACCCGAATTCTGGAAACGTTGGGACATTTTTAAAATTTGAATAAAATGAAAACTAAAATAATTTCAAATAACATGAGCCAATATTTTATTCACAATAGAACATAAATGTTTAAACTGAAAAATTGTACAATTTTATGCACAAAATTAGCTCATTTTAAATTTTAAAAATATTTGGGATGGGGACATGTTTACCATGGTGTAGCATCTCCTTTTTAAAATAGTTTGAAAATGTCTGGGCATTGAAGTTATGTAACGGAACACGGACTCACAGATGAAGTGAAACAATGACAGGTTTATTGACTGGACAGAAGGCTGATGGAAGGTATATTTCTCTGCTTTGAGGAATAGATGAAGTTGTTGGAGGACCTCCGCAACGTGGTGGCGATGTTCGGCCAGACTCTGGGAGTAAATGAGTATGTCGTCGATGTAGACAATGACAAAGCGATGGAGGTACTCCCGGAGCACCTCATGCATGAAATCTTGGAAGACTGATGGAGCGTTGACCAGGCCATACGGCATGACTCGATATTCGTAGTGGCCTGTAGGGGTGACGAATGCAGTCTTCCACTCATCGCCTTTCCTGATGTGGATGAGGTTATACGCGCTGCGGAGGTCCAACTTAGTGAAGACAGTGGTGCCACGCAGATGTTCCAGGGCGGCTGGGATGAGGGGAGGTGGCGGTTGTCAAGAGACAGAGCTGGCGGCAGAGGCTTCCAGCGATAAAATTGCCCGCTGACCCAGAGTCGAGGAGGACTGTGACTGAAACGGTGACATTAGAGGCAGTAAGCTGAGCACTTGTAGACAAGGGATTCATTTTCTTCAAAGAAGGTTGAATTACACTTACCATGGGATGGGGTGGCTGCCAGCTCCGCAATACAAACACAATCCACTTGTGAGCCTGCGTCTTCTTTCAGCACTAGTTAGCCGAGTTGTCTCCGTTTGCATGGGCTCTAAGTGGGGTTCTGGAGGGCCACCGATCTCTGGTCGGCATTGGAGAGGAGTGACAATTGGTTGAAACAGCAAGCTGAATAAATCGTTCTAACCCATATGAGTCATCATAAGCAGCCAGATGCAAGCGCAGCCTGGGATCCAATCCTTGGCTATATTTGGTGATGTTTGTTCCAACCGCTAGCAGTCGCCAGAGTCCTGAACTGGACGGAATACTGGTTAATGGACATATTTCCTTGATTTAGTTGCTCACCAATAGATGAATCACCCGCTGGTGTCCAAAAACCTCTTTAAAGTGAGTGATAAACTGGCTGAGAGACTGCGTAGCAGGATAGTCTCGGATAGTTCCAGATAGTCTTGGCCCATTGGAGCGCTGGTCCTGCTAGGGAGGTAATAATAAAAGCGATTTTAGATTGTTCAGAGGGGAAAAGCTGGGGATGCATCTCTATGGTGAGTGAACACTGTAGCAGGAAGCCATTGCACTCCTCCGCCGCACCAGAGAAGGGTGCTGGTCTGGCCATGGGACTGGCGATAACAGCCGGTGAAGAAGTGGCTGGAGTGGATGCGGAGGAAACGGGTGGTAAAGCTGGATCAGCGGTACTTGTTGTGGGTGCTGATGGAGTGAGAATCCGACGGAGAGAGGTGATGTGTTCTTGAAATGGATCTTGATTCATGATTTCCGTTGTTTAGGTCCGGTCTTCTGTAACGGAACACGGACTCACAGATGAAGTGATACAATGACAGGTTTATTGACTAAATGCAGGTAAGTAGACAGAAACAACTGAACAGGTGAGTGGCGATTACTTTAATAGGTGAAGCGGCGGAACATGGATGATAACGGAGATTTCTTTGTTCTTTGTCTACAGAATGACGTGGACAGCGAGAGGAACACCAGGAAACGGATGGGCACACACATCAGTGTTGCTGGAACTTCGACTGGGAATCACAGGTAAGTAACACAGGTTAGTATAAGACATATCAAATTGCATATGATACCAGGATGAGTCCGTTACGTGTTGACGAGACCAGACAGTGAGTGTGACTGAGATGTGTGCTTATGAAGGGTGCTTGATGACAGTGGAAATGAGGGACAGGTGTGGGTGATTAATTCTTAGGAGAGGCAGTGCGCTGAGATGAGACTGGGAAGAGAGCTGGGAAGAGCTGGGAAGAGAGCCTGACCGATCCGTGACAGGTTATGAGTTTCTGGAGTTTTAGTGTTGGAATTTGATCCCATTCTTGCTTGATATAGGTTTACAGCTGCTGCAGAGTTTGTGCTTGTCTTTGGTCTCCCTCCTCTTTAGCCCAGAGGACACGGCGTCCGTGACTTCCAACAAGAATGTCAAATTTGGACTTGTCTGACCATAGAACGCTTTTCCACTTTAAAACAGTTTATTTTAAATAAGCCTTGGCCCATAAGACATGACAACGCTTCTGTTCCATGTTCACATATGGCTTCCTTTTTATATGATAAAGCTTTAGTTGTACATACAGCGGATTGTATTTGTGTACCGACAGTGGTTTCTGGAAGTATTCCTGGGCCTATTAAGTAATGTCAATCAATGACAGAATCATGCCGATGAGTGATGCAGTGTCGTCTGAGGGCCCGTAGACCACGGGCATCCAACAAAGGTCTTCAGCCTTGTCCCTTATGCACAGATTACTCCAGTTTCTCTGAATCTTTTGATAATGTTATGCATGTAGATGATGAGATTTGCAAAGACTTTGCAATTTGACGTTAAGAAACATTGGCGAGCCTTCACAGATTGGAGAGCCTCTACCCATCTTTACTTCTGAGAGACTCTGCCCCTCCAAGACATCCCTTTTATAGCTAATCATGTTATAGACCTGATGTCAAGTAATTTGAATAGTTGCTAGATGTTCTCCCAGCTGAATCTTTTTAAAATGTCTTGCTTTTTTTAGCCCTGTGGTAAGAAACATAAAATGAAATAGAGAAAGAGTAAAATGATCAGTAAAAACGCCATACCCCAATCTCAAACATTAAACCACCAGAGATTACTGCATGCAATATTAGCTAAAGTTAAACAATTTAAACCATACCAATATGTTAAATAAAACAATTTGGTCACCCAGAGCCACAGTGTTATTAAAATGGGTCTTAAGGGCAATACAATTTTTAATGGATGTATTTCACCATACATTAGTCCTACATTACCTATATTTGAAGAAACTAATATAAACTTGAACAAACCTATAAATCTAAATCAATATATTTGAAGAAACCAATACATACTTGAACAAACCAATGCATCTAAAGCATTAGATGCATTGCAATGACTAGTTAAGTCATTGTGTGTCTGATCTGGCTCAGGCACTACAATATATATTGGTTTCTTTAAATATATAATACTACAATATACTGTATATTTCATTAATATAACTACATATACCAGACTCCACAGACAACTATGGAGCGTCCATACCCCCAAACTGCAATCATCCAGATGCAGAACCAGGCCTCAGGTGACCATAGCAATGCATATCAGAGCACCTAGATAAGACTGTTTTAAGGAATGTAGAGAAATTCACTCTAACTGAAATCACTTTGAGACACACAAATAAACAAATTTTACTTGTGTGTATATTCAATTGAGAATGGAATAGAAATAGAGAAAAGAAATGTATAAACATGTATCCAATTTTCCCCATGTTACATGTCTTGGCTTATTTTTATATATTAATCTGTGCACATTTAAATGTTTTAGAGTTAATAACATTATAAAGCTTCTGGGAGTTTCCACCTCCCAGAAGTATGTCATTGTGTATGACTCAAAAGGGAGGCCCACTGTCTTTGACTTTAAAAACCCCTGTTTAGACTAAGAGAAAGTGCAATATTCAATTCAAATTTATTTACATAGCACTTTTTATAATATTGAATTGCATCAAAGCAGCTTTGCACATAATGGAAAACAAAACACAGAAAAATTGACAGACATGTACAACACTGAAAACAGAATATATTGTAGAATAGCTATTTTTGTTGTTCGTTATGAGATGTACAATAATAAAACTAATTAGGGATACTAGGTGTGTAGTGCTAACTGTTTATGGTGGAGATGCATTGTCGATAAAAAATACGAGCTTTTTTATTTTCATTTACACAAACGTATAATGTCTTCCAAATTTAAAAAAAGATATAGCTTGTGTTTCCAGTCTGCCGCATTTGGATCCGAATTAATGGAAGTCAATGGAGCAAAAAGTGTATTGTGACCAGGCTCTAAAGCAGCCAATGCGCCGTTTATGTATTTATATGTGATAGGCCTATTTATGCACAGAGCAAGTTCATCTCTGGCGCAGCACCAGCCACAGCATGTGCGCAGCTCCAGTCAGACTTGTGTGATCAGATGTTCCAGTGATCACAACTCTTATATTTGGTTTTAGAAGGCATAATGACTTAGTGCCAAGTCAAAGTGCTCAAGTGTAAATCATGTAATAAGTCATTGTCTTCCAAGTCAAGTCGCAAGTCTTCTTTGATTATGTTGAGTCGCAAGTCATCGAATTTGTGACTCGAGCCCACAACCCTGGTGTGTAGAGTATGGACAGTATGAAAGAGTATGTGTAGAGTAGGACAGTATGAAAGCCAGACTTGTCAGAACTAAGGAATTATTAACCTGTATTGGCCACTAGCAGGCTCAACTCTAGTGGGCTCACCTTTTTCCTGCATATGAGTATATTTTAGCCAGTGACAACAAGACAAGTCTGTAAATAAGTCAAGGCTGAAAAGAGCTTGTCACTGGACTGTTCTCTTAATTTCCTTAAGATCTCTGCCCAGTGTTGTATCTGCACCAGTTAAGCCCTGAACAGCAGTGAGCATTAAGGCCCTGGTCATATTTAAATCTCTTTCTTTCTATTTGCCACAACTTTCAAACACCTTCACACATGCATATGCGCACACATTGAAATACGCTGGTGAAATATGCTGGTATTGAAATCTCTCCTGACACACCACCTATAGTGTTGATGAGATTGTTGGTTTATTCCACCACAAAATGAACATTCTCTAGCAGCACATCTATCCAGCAGCACATTTTAAGGTCCATAAATTATATGGAATTGTAGGAACTAAATGAGCGTGGCATAAGAGTAGTGTGTGTCGATTAAGGTGCACTTTATAGGCATGATAGCAGCAAGTTATGATACCTTAAACAGTATCAAACATAGCAAGTGTAGATGAAGTTGATGTAAGGGATGTTCCATCCTCATTCAAATTGGAAGTGTGCTGGCATTTTGGCTTTTTGAAGACTTAAAATAAAACCGGTGAGGTGGACAAAACAAAAACTGTGTGCAGATACTACAGATAGAAGGATTTAAGGGGCTTGCATAACAGTCCTTCTTCAGGGCATTTTCTGCCATTTGATGGTCTAGTGTGGTTGTTTGTTGTTGTTGTTTGTTACCTATGAGCTGTCATAGCTACTTATGAGGGGCCCTTTAGGACATTATTCAGAATTACACGCATATACACACATATGAAACCTCTCACACACACTAGTGAATTGCTTTTACACACACAACTGAAATGCTCTCACACAAACAACTGAAAGTTATACTCTCACACACACTAGTGAAATGTTGAATTGTTTGGGTGAGTTTTTTAGTTGTGTATATGAGAGAGAATTTCAGTTGAACAGGAAGGCATTTCAATTTAAGAGTCAGTTAAAACCACGTTTCTCAACATTTTTGACCATGTCAATTTTATGGAGCCCCCCCAGAGGACAGGTATGAGAAAAAAACAGGTAGGAGAAAAAAACGTACATACTTTTGCGAGATCTTGCAATGTGTTAAATAGTCTTGTTTGTATCACACACAATGTTAAGGTAGCTCATGCTCTTAATATAGAGTCCCCAATCCTGCTGATCCTTGCTACATGCTCTATAAGAGTGTTAAATTAAAGTATTATATTTATTAAGATTTCCCAAAACCATTTATTGATTATAATCAATTATTAATATTTGCCTTTTGGAATAGTATTTTTTTTCTTTACACAAGTAATGGTGGAGAGTATATGTATTAATTTTGAGAAAATTTATTTGTGAATAATTACAGCTCTGGCTGAGAATGCTTTATTTGTAAACAAAACTCAATTTTAATCCTTTACAAAAGTTATAACAAAGTTTATAAAACTGCTTATAACTTTTCATTGTTATTATTGTCATGAGACTTGTCTTTTTGGATTTCCTGGTCTACATGTGCTATGATACCAAGTTTGTCATAGTCAACTGTACTTTTCTACTTTTCCATTTTGAGTTATTTTATAAACCTGCGTTTTCAAATTCCTCCTTGTTCATATGTTTGACTTGCACAAAAGTTTGCATGCATCACTCTAGGGATGCATCAGTTTTGTCACTCCTGACAAAAAGTTATTACAAAAAGCTGGAAGCCAGCGCTCATAGTGGTCAAAAACTATAACAATTATGAAAATGCCTATAACCTGATTGAAAAAATAATGTCATGCAACTTTCTTTTTTATTCTTTATTCTGATGCTGAGTACTACAATACCAAATTTGTCATATTTAATGCTTGTGTCCGTCCTTTAGAATTTATACTAAAACCTACTTTTTTTGAAAACCTACATACTCCACAGAATGTGTTGGATTTGCACCAAATTTATACCAAAGTTTATCTAAAGACACTCATGACAAAAAAAAGTTTTACCAATTGATTGGTCAAATCATTGACCTATGAGCTGGGGTCAAAAATTGGCACTCTTGCAGTGGTAATCCTGAATAGCACATTTACCAAGTTTGGGGTCTGTAGGATCAACTTTATAGTGCCACCACCAGTTCAAAAATTGACTTTTTAAATGGTGTCCACGGATTCCTTGAATCATGTCCAGTCTGTCAATATGGTTTTTGTTGGTTAGATTCCAGTGTCTAGTGTAGCAACCAAGGTGCCTTTGAGCAAAGCACCCAACCCTTAAATGCTCTCTGGGTGTAGCAGTGCTGGGTGTTGCAGTGTGTGTTCACCCCTCACCAGTGATGGGTTAAATGCAGAGGTCACATTTCGGGTATGGGTTACCAATACCATACCTTACAGATATGTCCCTTTCACTTTACCAGTTGCCTGCCATTTTGAAATTTGTCCTAAATTATGATCTTTTAAACAATGTGACATATTGGCACAAAATTCGGCACATACTTGAAGACAGCACCACCTTCGAGTTCATAAGACACTTTTTTACCAAAACACTTGAATACTTTGTCTGAAATTCATTTTTTGTGAAATATGTCATTGTATTCCCTGGTTTATGGTGATTCTGTTGGTGTCAATTGTCATTTTCCACCACTGCTGCCAGAAATGACTGCAGATTTTTTATCCCCCAGCTGTTAAGCACCATGTATTCTGTGAGATAGGAAAATAAGATTGTTAATGGAATAATTATAATTATATAAAAATTTTTGTGTCAATACAGAATCGCCATCATGTCTAAATCCTTGTAAGATGTTGGATCCAAACTAAAGCTGGCATAAAATCTAGTATACCCTTCCCAACCTAGAAACTGAAATGGAGAATAATTGTAGTATAATTGTACAAAATTTGGTGCTAGCATCTGGAAATACCAACAAAGCCTACTCACAGCGGCACCTGCTGGTCTGATGATAACTAAAAATTGACAGTTTTGCTTATGGCACCACATTTGGCGAAAGTATTAATTCATTTTATGATGCGTTTTCTTTAACTGCTTCTTTAACTTTATGTTTTCTTTAACTGCTTTTCCTAATCTCACTATTAGAGATGCCCACAAATATTTCTCTTAGTACCATTGATGGGCTTGACCATGTAATTGCTCCTTGCTGCTTTAGTTACATGTTTATTTTCTGGGTGAGAACATTTTTAAACTTCTGCAGAATGAGGGCATTTCTGTGTAGAATTGGGCAGAATAATTTTGAGAAAATTAGAATGTTTGAAAGCAAGTGTTTTGAAAACTGAATTATTGGTTTGTGAATTTAGGCCAATGGAATCAGTTGTAGTCTGTTAGCATTGAAGAAAAAACTGTAATGTTGTGACAAGTTTAAATTCTAAACTACTGTTTTAAGAACAAGCTACAAGTGCGCCACAAACCTCAGCACACTACACACTATAATAGGGTCTTTCTGTTTATGTGGGTCACATAACCACAAAGACAGACCCAACAGTTTAGATTTAAAAATTATTATAAACTTACAGTTGCAAAAAAGGTATAGAGAGCTTTTTGATAAAAAAGAATAAATCAGGTTTGATGGACCTGTGTAAAGTGTCTTTTGAGAATGCACAGACCATGGCTCGTCGGGTGGATTTTGTTAGTATGACTGAGACTTGCACAAGGTAATGTGGAAGAAGCCTTTAGCAAAATGGCCTCTGAACTCATCCTTAGACATGGTAGACCCATGTTTAATGAAAATGTCAAAGACAGCTTTAAACTCAACAGCAAAGATGACCAATGAGGGCTGGGGATGTGGGTGCTAACTGCATCTTCATAAAGCAATAAAAGTTAGTGCTCATTTTTAGCAGGATAAACTGAAGCCATTCATATTGTGCAGAGGGCTATGGAAACATTTTAAATTGTTTATAACTAGCATTTCAATTTTCTAATCCTAGTTAAAGACAGAGACAATTTTAATAACCAAAATTCCCATGTTGTCACAACTATTTGTTGCAGGGTTTTGGTGTTTTTTTTTTTATTTTAAATTTAATTTTCCTGATGATTTAAGTTTAAAAGCACAGAGTTATCTTACAATATAGCGTAAGATATAGTGTATATATTACAAAGAAAAGCACAAACGCCTCACCTCTCACTGTTTACAGCCAACTGACATTCCGTTTGATGCACGAGAGCAAACAGGCAGTGCAGTCATGCCCTTATTTACCTATTTGCAGCTCCCCCTGCCACGGAAAGATTTTAGTTCTAATGCCAAAATAGCACAAATGCATTATGAAACTGAGCCGATTTTGGTTACTTTGCAAAATACCGACGTTGTGCATTATTAATTTAATGGTAATAAAATTATATGCCTGTGACATGGCAGTTACATTGCAAAGTATTCAATCACGAAACTACCCAAGTTACTAATTACGAATTTGATTTGTTTTTGTAAGAAATCAGCAGCATCCATGTCGCGATCAGTCACTATTTCAAACTCGATCCATCGCTTAATGACAAGAACAGAAATATGTGAATGAGTAACTGATTAAAATAAGTTTACATCCGGCTTGTACATGTCCATTTCAAATAGGAAATCTATAGGTAGCAACACTACCTTGAATAATATTTGACTGTTTATACGAAGTCAACTTAAGTGTTATGTTATCTACAGTATATAAACATATGTATACCCTTAAAATTACCATTATAAAATCTCTCTCTCACTCACTCACACACGTTTTTCTGCCATAATGGGGTCCACCGTTTTTTACCAAATTGTGGGGTCCACCCTTTCCAGTAGTTCTACACCCTTATAAAAAATCAGGCAACATGACAAGTGGTTCCTAATAACAAATATCACTTCAATGTTACAAATTCCCCCCAGAGCTGTGGACGTGGTAAGCTTATAGATGCACGAGTGCCACCTGGAAATCTTTGGGTTAAACTTGCCGTTTCTGGCACATAGCGCACATATTTTTTTACACACACACACAGCACAATAAAATACTAAAATAGATTATTAAAAACAACATGATTTGTCCTTAATGAACATGTAAAATCTAATTTCTGAATGGAACTATTGCCAAATACATTTCAAACAGGTATCAACAGTGCAAGTTTTTTCCTCTTAGTATAAAACTGTAAGAGAAATATAAACACAGAATACAAGATACAAAAGGCACAGACCAGGCAAATGTCACACCTTTATATAAAGGGATAAAAATGAACATTGCCATCATTTACTCGCCATGAATACGTTCTAAACCAATAGGAAACTTGTTAAACTTTGGAACAAAAGCAAAGATTTTCTGACAAAATCTGAGGTTTCCACTTTCAACTAACCGTCAAACTATTAATAAAAAAAAGGGGACCGCGGTAAAGTTAGTTTTACGTTCAATATTCGCCAGATATTCATTTTCGCCGTCTACTGTTCTATAGATGAGACAATCTCACATAGATATCAGTAACACAACAACTTTTAATAATATCCATATTATTACAAAACTGACATAAAACATTTACTTAAAACTGCCAACGCGTATTATAGCTGTATATTCGCAGCCGAGAACGTTCAGTCACACTATCTCCGCGCATGATGCGTAAGGGACCGTCTGCCAATTCCAGACTCCGAGTTAAAACGTCGAAGTAGTCCACGCATTAATGACAAATACATCTAACTTCTAACATACATAAACAATATTAAACACTTAAAAATCTTTTAAACGTTGTGGAAGGCTCATAGTGGAATTCTAAACTTATTACAGATTGGATTTTGCCAATACCTCCTATTGCACCAATACAGTTATAGATTTTTACAATGTTTGATTAATTTTTACAAAAGTTGTAGTAGCTTCCTAGTGGCCAGGTTGACTTACTACAGGCAATATATTTCAAGTACCTCCTTTTGCACCAATACAGTTACAGATTTTTACCAGATAAATTCACTATAATTCACTGAAATGTTTGTTTCATTTTCCAAAGGCTGTAGTAGCTTCCTAGTGGCCCAACTGACTTTACTACAGGCAATGTTTTGCCAATACCACGTTTTGCACCAATACAGTTACAGATTTTTAAACAAACAAATTAACTATAATTTACAGAAATGTCTGTTTCACTTTCCAAGGGCTGTAGTAGCTTCCTAGTGGCCAGATTGACTTACTACAGGTAATATTTTGCAAGTACCTCCTTTTGCACCAATACAGTTACAGATTTTTAAACAAAAAAATTCACAATAACTCACAGAAATGTTTGTTTCATTTTCCAAAGGCTGTAGTAGCTTCCTAGTGGCCAGACTGACTTACTACAGGCAATGTTTTACAAGTACCTCTTTTTGCACCAATACAGTTACAGATTTTTACACAAAAAAAATCACAATAATTCACAGAAATGTTTGTTTCATTTTCCAAAGGCTGTAGTAGCTTCCTAGTGACCAGGTTGACTTACTACAGGCAATGTTTTGCCAATACCACCTTTTGCACCAATACAGTTACAGATTTTTACACAAAAAAATTCACAATAATTCACAGAAATGTTTGTTTCACTTTTCAAAGGCTGTAGTAGCTTCCTAGTGACCAGGTTGACTTACTACAGGCAATATTGTGCAATAGGAGGTACTTGCAAAATATTGCCTGTAGTAAGTCAATCTGGCTATTAGGAAGCTACTACAGCCTTTGGAAAATGAAACAAACATTTCAGTGAATTATAGTGAATTTTTTTATTTAAAAATCTATTACTGTATTGGTGCAAAATGAGGTACTTGCAAAATATTGCCTGTAGTAAGTCAATCTGACCACTAGGAAGCTACTACAGCCCTTGGAAAGTGAAACAGACATTTCTGTGAATTATAGTGAATTTTTTTGTTTAAAAATCTGTAACTGTATTAGGGCAAAAGGTGGTATTGGCAAAACATTGCCTGTAGTAAGTCAATCTGGCCACTAGGAAGCTACTACAGCCTTTGGAAAGTGAAACAAACATTTCTGTGAATTATAGTGAATTTTTTTGGTTTAAAAATCTATAACTGTATTGGTGCAAAAGGAGGTACTTGCAAAATATTGCCTGTAGTAAGTCAATCTGGCCACTAGGAAGCTACTACAGGCCTTATTTTGCAAGTAACTCCTTTTGCACCAATACAGTAATAGATTGTTACACAAAAAATTCACTATAATTCACAGAAATGTTTGTTTCACTTTTCTGGTCACTTGGAAAGTGAAACAAACATTTCTGTTAATTGTAGTGGATTTTTCGTCAAATAATCAGGTACTGTAATTAAATGAAGAGGGATACTGGCAAAATCTCACCTGTAGTAAGTCATCTGGTGCACTGGGAATTTACTACAGCCTTTGAAAAGTGAAACAAGCATTTCTGTGAATTATAATGAATTTTTTTGTGTAACAATCTATTACTGTATTGGTGCAAAAGGTGGTATTGGCAAAATATTGCCTGTAGTAAGTCAATCTGAACACTAGGAAGCTACTACAGCCTTTGGAAAGTGAAACAAACATTTCTGTGAATTATAGTGATTTGTTTTGTGTAACAATCTATAACTGTATTGGTGCAATAGGAGGTACTTGCAAAATATTGCCTGTAGTAAGTCAATCTGGCCACTAGGAAGCTACTACAGCCTTTGGAAAATGAAACAAACATTTCTGTGAATTATAGCGAATTTATTTGGTAAAAATCTGTAACTGTATTGGTGCAAAAGGTGGCATTGGCAAAATATTGCCTGTAGTAAGTTAATCTGGCCACTAGGAAGCTACTACAGCCTTTGGAAAATGAAACAAACATTTCTGTGAATTATAGTGAATTTATTTGGTAAAAATCTGTAACTGTATTGGTGCAAAAAGTAGCATTGGCAAAACATTGCCTGTAGTAAGTCAATCTGGCCACTAGGAAGCTACTACAGCCTTTGGAAAATGAAACAAACATTTCAGTGAATTATAGTGAATTTTTTGGTTTAAAAATCTATTACTGTATTGGTGCAAAAGGAGGTACTTGAAAAATATTGCCTGTAGTAAGTCAATCTGGCCACTAGGAAGCTACTACAGCCCTTGGAAAGTAAAACAGACATTTCTGTGAATTATAGTGAATTTTTTTGTTTAAAAATCTGTAACTGTATTGGTGCAAAAGGTGGTATTGGCAAAACATTGCCTGTAGTAAGTCAATCTGGCCACTAGGAAGCTACTACAGCCTTTGGAAAGTGAAACAAACATTTCTGTGAATTATAGTGAATTTTTTGGTTTAAAAATCTATTACTGTATTGGTGCAAAAGGAGGTACTTGCAAAATATTGCCTGTAGTAAGTCAATTTGGCCACTAGGAAGCTACTACAGCCTTTGGAAAGTGAAACAGACATTTCTGTGAATTATAGTGAATTTTTTTGTTTAAAAATCTGTAACTGTATTGGTGCAAAAGGTGGTATTGGCAAAACATTGCCTGTAGTAAGTCA